>JASAND010028827.1:0-16952 GCA_030248195.1 Trissonchulus latispiculum
TAGCTTGTCGCGCCACGTGAACAGCTCAAAATTGCATCTACTTGGCAATTTTTTGTGCTAGCCGGTAAAAAATTATTTTGCGGATCGGCTGCTTGGCTTTCAGCAGCGGCCAAGAAGCGGTTTGCCGACAAAGTTGTCACGCGAAAAAACAGTGAAACGACTTTTATTTTAATTTATTTCATCGAATTTCAGAAAAGATCTACAAACTTTTTTTTGCATTTTGAACATAGAAACTGGCAAATTTGATGTTCTGGGCAGTTTGATGCTGCAAAATTCGGATGTTTGATTAATCTATTATACAATATCCCAAAGTAAGTGCAGATATGAAGTCAGTGACGCCGATTTAACCTGTTGCATGCATAAAATCGCTAATATGAGTTACCCTGACCAAATACTGGGGGGTTACTTTTTTCCCACCGGTTGGTTTTTTCCCGCCATTGGTTTTTTACCCCGGCTAATTAACCGTTAATTACTAATTAACGACAGGACCTAGAGAAGGCGATTTATATACCAAAATGACAGTCTAGACAGGGCTTGATAAGAAAATAATTTATAGCCGGATTGCTCCACTGGGTAGTTCTGCAGAGTCCAAAAAGTGACTACTTTGGTTTTTTCCTATAGAGAACAAACGAACAAGCTATTTTTTACTGTATTCTTAACATTTTGGCCAATTTTCTCCCGCTATTGGGAGGGGCCGGCCTCTTATTTCTTGAGCTACGCACGCCATAAAATTAAACTAAGAGTGTCGATTTGAAGGTCTCGTCGAGGCCGATTATCAGAGGCATAATAATCTTCCAACTGCTATCCCATGAGCTGCTACCATAAAAATGTAGTTTTTGCAAAAACATGATCAAATTTTGTGGAGACCAGCGACTGTGGAGCATTTACTATGCGAGCTAGAGGGTTGCCACTTACTAGACGTGTTTTAAACAAAAATACCCAGGGACCCTTGTTTAGGTGTCCCGATTGTTGCTTTCTAGCTAAAGCGACCGCTTGCCAAAGTTGGGAAAAGTAGGCAAAATCCAGGTTGCGCAAACATTTTAACTAATTTCTTCATAACGAAGAGTGATTTCATGATAATTAAAAAAAGGGTCCCCAGCTATTTGACATTGGAATCGAATGATGCTGAATGCCTCACGAAAAAATTTACTTTAGTCTGGAAAAAATCTTATTATAATATTATAGTACGTACTTCGAAAATGCAGTAAAGCAGTTTCCGAAAACTGAAGTTACTTTCATTGCATTCATTAGAAATAGAATATGTTAAGCTCCATTTCGATATACAAATGGCTTCTTAACTCCAAAAAATGAATGAGTAATAAGGCTTCAAAGTTGATGTCTCCAAAGAAATCACCACCTTGAGAAGGTAACAGGAGACTGAACAGTATAGCCAAGTATGCCTTGACCAGCCCCAGCGGGGACCCTTTTTTCTGGGTTGGCCCTTCTTGTCAAAAGTTTGCCCAAATGTCTCAAATTACTTCAGAGTTACATTAACTCTATTTGACAGTAACTGACTTCGTAACTACACCCCCCTGATTGCAACTTACAGTACAGCGGTGGCATTTCCAGGCATCTAACTGCGGAATGGTCTTCAGGGGGGCTGACGCAGTATGGATGGAAGTGCTGTGAACAGCACTCACACTGCAGCAAGTTCTCCCCCTCCTTGCACTTAAAGCACCTCCGGCCGTCCTCTTTTGCTGCCGATTCCATGCTGTTTCTGAAACAATGGAGAAAACCCAAAAATTCGGAACACAGAACAATGTTGGTATTTTCATTTTTGATCAGCAGTAAAACTCGAATCAGATCGAAATTGGAAACACATTGACATAAACTTCACAATTTTTTTGCTGTCTGTCATTCCAATGGCTGAGAAAATTCCAAATTAACTTTGTCAAGAAGTTAAACAGTATATAACTAAGTTTCTTTAACTTTGTCCCGGAATCTAAAAAAGCTAAAGGTAAAGTGAAGTGACCCCTGGAAAGAACTCCAACCTACAGAAGGTTATATACATGGTGCCGGTGTTTATCTCCAAGCCCGAAGCCAAGAGTGACAATTCAAATGTTGGCTACATCTGTGGAAGAGGTATATATATACCAGCCCTTCATAAAGCTTATGCCAGAACACAGACTGAGCCCTTATCTCATGGCATTTCTTAATTCTGACCTTATACTGATTTGTTGCAAACGTGTGAACATATTAGGTATCTGTAGATCAATATCTAAACTGTTTCTACAGACGTATGCCTATTTCATTTCAAACAAGATACTACTTATGAAACTTTTGATCGTTTCTTTAGTCTATGCTTGACCAGAAATAAGGGAAGCCAAATAAAACTCAGTAGTACAAAGAGGAAAAAATAGAGATATTTCCAGACCTGGGGTCTCCTCCCACACTCCCCCCCTCCGAAATCACATGAATATTAAACGTAGCAGACTAGCGGCTAGCACTAGCAGAAAACATAATAATGGACAACGCACAGTTACTGAGCAAGCTTTCTCACCTATCGTAATAGCCAGACTGAGAGTCGCCACGAGCCGACACGGGACGGCCCAGACCCACCCCGAGCCCTCTGTTCGGGTGATGGATCTCTGGAATCACAGCTAAAGAAGAAAACACTTCAAAGAAATAAATACGCGGGTGTTCCACCGTCAAGGCTTTGCCATCATCAAGAAAAGGATCATTCAAGTGAGAAAAGCAACATGGATAAAAGAAAACACTACACCAAGATACTAGCTTAGTTAATATATACGTAGCTAAGTATATACTTGGGCATTTTTAGGCAAAAATAAGAGGCCGGCCCCTCCCAATAGCGGGAGAAAATTGGCCAAAATGTTAAGAATACAGTAAAAAATAGCTTGTTCGTTTGTTCTCTATAGAGGTCGGGGAAAAAACCAAAGTAGTCACTTTTTGGACTCTGCAGAACTACCCAGTGGAGCAATCCGGCTATAAATTATTTTCTTATCAAGCCCTGTCTAGACTGTCATTTTGGTATATAAATCGCCTCTCTAGGTCCTGTCGTTAATTAGTAATTAACGGTTAATTAGCCGGGGTAAAAAACCAATGGCGGGAAAAAACCAACCGGTGGGAAAAAAGCCAACCCCAGTATTTGGTCAGGGTAACTCATATTAGCGATTTTATGCATGCAACAGGTTAAATCGGCGTCGCTGACTTCATATCTGCACTTATTTTTGGGATATTCCGTATAATAAGTGAGAAAATCAAACATCAATATTTGCAGCATCAACTGGCTAGGTTTCATCAAATTTGCCAGTTTCTATGTTAAAATGCAAAAATTTGTAAATCTTTCGAAATTCGATGAAATAAATTAAAATAAAAGTCGTTTCACTGTTTTTTCGCGTATTTCTTTGTCCCAGAGTACTTCTTGGCCGCTTTAGCTGAGCCAAACAGCCGATCCGCCGAAATGAGGTTTTTACCGGCTAGCACAAAATTGCCAAGTGCAAATGCAATTTTGAGCTGTTCACGTGAAAGAACGCATTAAACTTGCTATGTGGATGGCTTTTGGGCAACTAAGAACCATTTTTGGGAGTTTGGCAGCAAAAGCAAAAATTGGGTTTTTCCCCACCCCTTGGTTTTTTCCCATTTTGTAAAAATTCTGCTGGCAGCTTGCCAAGCGTCGCAGGAAGGCGAGACCGACATTTTTGGAAAGAGCACATGTTGTTCTCATAGAAACTATTAAAAGTTATTATCTAACTGCTATGGAAAATTTTTATAGGCCTTCAAAAATAGGCAAATTGAATTTTCGGGGCCAAAAATGCCAAAATTTTCAAAATGTCACAAAATGCTCAAAAGTGGTCCGATTAAGCTCAAATTTGGTGTGGTAGGTGGGATGGGTCCTACCAGCTTGCATGCAAAATTTGAGCCCGCTAGCTCATCCCCATCGCCCAAACGGGGGGTTGGTTTTTCCCCACCACTTGCGGATTGGTTTTTCCCCGACCTCTATACATGCAGTGCCACTAATACGCGAAAGCTCAAAAACTATTTTATCACTAAACTAAACGATTTCAGACCAAACCATTCCACCCCCTGAAACCAATGCTTAAAAACAAATTTATATGTAGTATGTATAATGGCTTTTTCCTACAGAAGTGGAGGGGTGAACGCCTCCCCCACACTTGAGCCATCCCTCAGGATTCGGGCCTTTAGACCCTGAAAAAATAAGGTTCTGATGCTAAATATATAGGGTGTCTACCTCCGTGAGTTCCAGTTCCTTTAGCAGAATGCACCAGTCTGAACAAGAGCAGGATAAGAATCCAGAACCACTTGGCAAAAAGCAACATACTGTAACTGATCTGAAATACAATTACTATATAAACCATTATTGCAAATAATATACAGATTACCAGAAGGTAGTGGACATAATATATAATGGAACGGTGTCGTTTTGAAGTTTGTAGATTTGAAAAATGGGAAGGGTGATGGTTTTTGGAGTGGGGTGTGGATTGGTTTTGAAGTGAATAAGTTAAACGGATAAGTGATATAAGGAGCTATGTGCTAGTGACTGAATAACGTAAGCTTTCATATGTGCTGGCACCGATACTGTTAACTATTATTATTATTAATAATAGGATTATTATTATATATATATAATTATATACAAGAAAGTAAAATGCTCCTGCGGAGCATCGAAAAGTAGTATGGGTGGATGAGGTGAGGTTGCGAAATCAAGAGGACTAGCTTTGAAAACGCTTAATATGGGCTAGGTTCTAAAAGAAAGGAGGACTTGGTTGTGGGCGAACTAATATGGGCACAGCGTCGCCGAACAACCCATATTCGCGGGTAAATATTATACATTCAACTATATAGATTTCTAGACTTTAAATTATAGCTCCAGATTCTAAATTAAAAAATATAATCTATATCCGAATATTCGTACTTCCCTGTATGATATATATAGTCAGACTTTTCCTTCGAGAAAGTCTAAGCTTACTAGTGTTCATTTTATGATTTATACATACAGCATATTTAAAGAATAATTTCATAGCGATTGTCATTGACTGCAATCCTGCCGGATTGATATGAACCAATGGTTTTACCGCCAGATCCCTATCTTGTCATAGTCCAACTAAATTTAAGGTATATATATGGCTAGCCTAAAATTGACCAGGCAAACTACTACGTCCTCGCAGATTACCTGATTAGTTGATTACCTGACCCACTGGGGGTGGGCACCCTCCCACAGGTCGGTGGGGCCGCGCAGCGCGAGCGAAGCGAACGCTGTTTATAATGTCAGACTTGCGCAATTTAGCATAAATTATTCAGAAAAACTAGGTTATAATTAACGAATATTGTCCTAATTTAGTTTGTACAAAAATGCGGAAAATCTGAAGAGCTTCGCAAGCAAATTACAATCTGTGAAATAAGTGAAAACGAGTGGGAATTGTTAGACGGGGCTGCATGCTTGCTAATACTTTGAAACTGTGCGATCGATGGAAACATGGAAATAAACGTGGACAAATGCGAAGCGACCCTGTTTACAACCTGGAATGTCTGAAGAACAAAGCTTTCGTCCTATCCTACAGATCGCCGGAAAAATGCTGCATTACAACAACACCCCCACATTCCTAGGTATCAAATTCGACCCCAGTATTTCCTTCAAAGCCCATGTCGACCATATCATCCGCAAGCTGAGGAAAAGAAACAACACCCTTAAAGCTTTGGCGGGAACCCAGTGGGGTTGCAAGAAGGAGGACCCCCGTCTTGTCTACCTCACCTATACACCTTCAGCGCTGGAATACTGCTCTGCTGCATGGCTTGGGCGTATCTCGAAGTCCAACATGGCCAAACTCCAGGCGGTCCAGAACGAAGCTGCCAGGACAATCTCAGGATGCCTATATGGATCGCCAGCTGACCTGGTCCAGAACGAGGCTAACCTACTTCCTCTGAACCACCGGGCTAGGGTCAGCTATGGTCTCGCGTTCGAGAAGTGCCGTCGGCTGCCAGCCACAAACCCCGTCAAGTCAGCTAGTGAGGGTACTACGCGCCAACGTCTGGGTAGTCAACCTAGCTGGAGAGAACTGGGGAAGAAGATATCTGAGGAATCCGGCCTGGCTACCCTTCCTGTTGACATGTTCGACCCTGCCAGTCCTCTGCCTCCCTGGGAATATCCTCCAGGTCTTCTGATCAGTGACGACCTCAGCAGCAGGACCCTAAAACGGACGGATCCTGCCGAAGTGAAGAAAGATCTCGTCCTGTCAAAAATGGCTGCAGACCCCGATTATCCACCAGATATCGAAGTCTACTCGGATGGGTCGGCAGTGGACGGAAGCGAAAACGGAGGCGCAGGAGTTCACATAATTCACCACCGCCTCCTCACCACACGAAACCTGTCCGATCCGGCCGGGAAATTTACATCCAGCTATCGAGCCGAATTAACGGCTCTAAACCAGGGTCTCCAGTGGATACGGGAGGTCAGTACCCAGGATGACAGAACTGTTGGAATTTATCTGGATTCCAGGTCGGTAGTCCAGAAGCTGACTTCTGGTCCAGCAAGTGCAAAATCTTCATGTGAACGGGAAATATGGCTGTTATTGAAGGAGATCTGTTCAGCACCGTGCCGAACAGTTGCAATCCATTGGATCCCTGGGCACTCAGATTTACCAGGGAACGAAGCTGCTGACCAGCTAGCAAATCTTGGTTCAAAGTTAGACCAATCAGACGTAACTATAGACCTGTCGTCGGCGAAAGCTCGACTTCCCAAGCTAGAACTGTCATCTTGGCAAAACGGGCTCTCGTCTACCCGTGTGAATTGTAACATCAGGCGACCACATGAATCTAAGGAAGAGTCCCTTAGCCGCCGTGAAAGGTCGCTGATGTCTCAACTAAGAATTGGAGGATTTTCGCCTATTCTGAAGTGGTATTGCCACAGAATAGGTGCTGCCGACGACCCTTTCTGCATATACTGCCCCGGAACAGTCGATGACCTAAATCACGCCCTCTTGGAATGCCCAAGGGGGGACGTGGCCCGACTAAAACACCTTGGCCCAAATCCCACCCACCAGGTCCTTTGGGCGGTTCCAAGGGATGTGATTGCCTACCTCAGTGAGTGTGGGCGCCTGTCTGGAGGTGCCCGGATCAATTGATTTCATCAACGATCGGAAGCAACACAACAACAACAACAACTGTGCGATCGCTCCTATTCTATCGCCCTCCCCTCTCCACGTCGCACGCCCCCCCCCATTGTGCGAAGGGGGACCGCGCAAAATAATTTCTGGTACACCCTGTGAAGAGAGACCTTGCCCATGTATGATGGTCAATAGGCCCCATAGGCTGTAGTGACCAGTGGTCACTTCCGTCGGTTTCGGCGATATGCCCACTGAAACGAGCGTAGTCGATTTACTATATGCCCCCGACCAAAACGCCGAAAAACACTGTTTTAGGCCGTTTGACCAATGGTCATGGTCAATAGGCCCCATAGGCTGTAGTGACCAGTGGTCACTTCCGTCGGTTTCGGCGATATGCCCATTGAAACGAGCGTAGTCGATTTACTATATATGCCCCCGACCAAAATGCCGAAAAACGATGTTTAGAGTGCGTTTTCCCAACTTTGACCCTGGGCGCGGAACCACGGGAGCCATGCTGACCAGTGGCCACTTCGGGCGGTATCGGCAGTATGCTGATCATTTTCAGCGACCCTGATTTACTATGTATAGGTACCACCCCTGTGTTTTTTTTTTCGTCGAAACTTTTTGCGAACTTTTACGCAGTCCTCCAAAATTTTTTGCGGAACTTCGCAAAAAATTGCGAAATTCATATTCTTTAGTTTTACAATGATAACTAATGAATATTATTGATTATGTTGTATTTGAACGCATTTTTAACATTTAACGAATAGTATAACCAAGTTATATATATACAACTATTTTTCCAAAGTCGAAGCATGTGTATGTATATATATACGTACGTATGTTGTTGACAAGAATATAAAGTTACAGGTGAAAATGCGGGGGGTCTGGGGGGCGGAGCCCCCAGAAGTGGAGAAAATTTTGTAAAACTGTAAAAAAAATCCTGAATAGAAACAATCAAAATTTTGATTTCGGCAGCCAGAAAAACCAAAGCTGCCACAGGGAAATATTAGTATAAAATTTGGTTTGGGAACATTTATATACAACATTTTACAATTAAAAGCAGATTGAAAAATTTTTAAAAATAGTAAAAATATAAATAACAGAGCAATCATAATGAAGCACAACGCCAAGATAAAAAGCACGAATTTAAAAAGGCTGGGGGTGACAGCCTCCAGCAAAAGCTAGATGTTTCCGGAAAATTCAAGCTTGAAAATCTATTTTTTCGAGCGATTTAGCAAAGATTTTGGGTTATTCTTGTGCACTTTGGTGTCTAAACAGGTTATGTATAGCAAGGTTCACAAAAAAATCACCCCGAAAATTCACAAAAAAATCACCCACCTAGACGGTTAACAACAAGCCGCAGTCGGAAAATTTTTTGCATGGTATATATATAATAGCCACAAGTCCCAACCCTAACATATATAAGTTTGGCTGCCGAGGTCCAACTCCTCCGACTAGGGTGCCCAAAATAGTCGACCCACCCAAAATCGGACCCTCGGACAACTCCGGACCAAAATTGACATTTTTGCTGGTACTCACTATGGACTTTGCGCAGCTACCCCATATTATGCATGTGACATGTCCTAACTCTAAGCTATCCAACCATATATTGGATTCCCTGCCATGTCCTCTGGGTTCGCCACCGGCGGGTGATTTTTTTTGTGAACAAGTTCACAAAAGAAAAATCACTATCAACTATTTAAAAAATGCCTCTGGGGCAACCGCTAGGGTAAAGCTAATGCCAAATTCGAGCTCAGCTACCCGGAAAACCTATATAGAGCATGTTTTAGGTACCTCAACCCCCTTCTGACAGACGGTCCGGCCGATGGACCCGGCCCGGACCCTCCGGACCCAGGGGGTGGTCAGGATCACCTATCTGGGCAAACGCTACCTAAAAACTAATGCCAAATTTGAATTCTACGCACCGAAAAACCTATATAGGCGAGTTTTTAGGCTTCTGGGGCCTTGAAATAAAATTTTTGGTCAGTCACGTGACCCCGACCCAGGTCACGTGACCCTAGGCCAAGTCACGTGACCATTCCAGATTCGAAATTACTCCGCCAAATTGTTTGTTCTGTGCTTACTAGAGCAATAGAACACAAAATAAGTGGATTCCTAGCTTCCTGGTATCAATAATAAAGGTCAAGCACATTGGCCTGGGTAGCCACTTTGGACCCGGGGGCCGAGAACCAAAATTCGAAGTTCAGCCTGTGCAAAAAAAACTTGGGGTCCAAATTTTTTTACATAATAACACTATGGACTATGCTCTATTTATGCATGAAAAGAAAAATTTCCTAGCTATATCCTGAGATCAGATCCGGTGGTGATTTTTTTTTGTGAACAAGTGATTTTTTTGTGAATTCGTTCACAAAAAAAATCACAAAAATTTTTTATTACTCACGCTACATGAGGGCTACCGGCATGAAATTTGCACCATATGTAGAGGGGGTCACTGCCGTTCCATACGTACCAAAAGACTTCATTTGCGAAATTGCCAGCAAAATTTCGATTTTTGATTTTTTTTGTGAACCTTGCTAATTGCTATACGTATATCCACGACTTTGTTCAACAAATGTATATATACTTCAGAGTGGTTACGATGTGTACGCGTATATATACTTCTTCAGGTATTTTAGAAAATTAGTTTATGCGAAAAGAATTTTATTGGATAAGGTTTCACTACAAAGTATTCTACATATCTCGGACAAGAGTCCTATCATAAGACTGAAAGGTGTCTACTGTCTACAATACAGAAATACGCGCCGAAGGCGCGAAAATTTTTTGAAATTTTGTGCAAAAAGTACCGGGAACACCTGGATTTATTATCAGAAATAGCTGAAAATTTCTACTCGAGGCTAAAATTTTTTGCGGAACTTTACGCAGAGCTCCGAAAAAAGTTCCGGAATTTTTAAAAAAAGTGCGGAATTTCGCAGTTTTTTTCGCAAAAAAAACACAGTACCACCCCAAGGCCGAAAAACGCCATTTTTAGTGACTTTTAGGCCATTTCTAGTAAAAGTGGGACTTAGAAACTTTTCGCCAAAACAGGCCAAAAAATGCAAAGTTTGGGCCCATCTCCTGAAAGCTAGGGAGCAAAATTAAAAATCCCCCTCCTTACTTTATGCACCCGGGGTGCAGGGGTGCAGCACCCCTACTGGTAATTTTCAACAAAAGATACTAGACCCCTCCAGCTTCTACCCAGTTCTAGAAAAGTGTGACCAAAATTTGCGAAAAATAGCGAAAGTCCGACTTTGGGACCTTGGCACAGATCCAAAATTGGCCAGGTGCCAAAATGACCAAAAAAGGTAGCATGGGGGATTCTGTCTACCAACATATCATAGTAGTATGGTGCCAAAATGCCCACATCGTTCCAACACTTAGCCGTAAAATGCATTTCCAATAAGCGTTATTCACCGAGAAAAAAACACACGCACGGTAACTATATATATATATCGCCTAGTGCAAAAATTCGAAGTTTCGAATTCGAACCAAAAGTATGGTGGTACTTGTAGTACAACATACTCGAGTTCTGGGGTTTTTTTACTGGGGGGGGGGGCGGGGGGGCCCCCCCCCCACTTTTTGGGTCCTCCCCCACTCGACCTCCCCCCCCCCCCCACTCGACCTCCTCCCCCCACTCGTTCCCCTCCCCACTTTTTTGGGCTTCCCCCCACTCACCCTAAGGTGCCCAGAAAATACCAAATTTTTAGGATTTTTGGTCAAAATTTTTCCGGCTGCGCCGGAAATTTTTGGTTAAAAATCGTCTATTTTGGTGCCAAAACTTAATGTTTGAGCACTATTAAGCTTAGTTATAGCAGTATATGTAGAAACAGGCTTTTTATACTGTATTTTTGACATTTTTGCTCATTTTATCCCCCCCACTTTTGGACCTCCCCCCCACTTTTTTTTGCCTAAAAAAACCCCAGCAGGTGTTTACGATGGTAACCTTTATAACCTTTTTACCACTCCCGGACCACTAATTAGCTGGCACCAGGCCAACACGGTCTCCAGGGGGCCGCGCAGACGCCTTTATACCCATATTATGTAGGGGCGCTATCGCTATCAAATCTTGGAAGGTTGGAGGTCGACCCAAGAAATGTGATTGGGTACCCCCAGTTTCCATGGGAGGGGGGAGTTGGTGGCATAGGTGTACCTGGGTGGTGGGGGGAACCCCTCCCCCAAATGGAAAAGTCCCGACCAAATCCTCGAAATTTGTGGAGGCAGACCCCACCCCCAAATGGCCGAATCCCAGACCCCACCCTCCCAAATTTGCCAGACCCCACCCCCAAAATTTTCAAAATTTTGGCTCAAAATTACGAAAAACTCGACATTTTTTGCCAAACTTCCATTTTTTTCAAAAAAATTAGCAAAACGCGTTGAAATAGTGCTAATTTTAAGCTATATATAATAGCGTTTTTTAGCAAAACTGCAATTTTTTCCTAAAATTTGTGGCGATACTTTTTTTACCCCCTCCCCCAAATTCGATTTTTCCAGACCCCACCATTCTAAATTCGGCTACCCCCCGCCCCCAACGTTTTCTCAAGATACAACATATGATTGGTGAAGGTATTCCCCCAAAATTTTCAACCAACCTTACTCACCCCCAGATTTTTTGACTTCCCCCCCCCTGAACCGCCCCCAACGATTTTTTGGACCCAAAAAGTTAGCAAATTTATATTATATAGGCTGAGAATTGTTCATTTTCTGAAAAAAATTTCTATTTTGAAGGAAAAAGGGCTAAACTGCAGAAAATTTTGCATTTTTTGGCCATTTTTCGAAATTTCTGAGGTCTGAATTCGGGGGGTTGAAGGGGATACCCCCATCACATTTCGGGAGACGACCACCAAAATCCCAAGATTTATATACCCCCCGAGACCCAAAGTTCCAGGGAAACTGGGTATTTATTTTTTACCCCGCCCCCTCCCCCAAACTCGATTTTTCCAGACCCCACCCATTCCAAATTCGGTACCCCCACCCCAACGTTTTCTCAAGGTACACCAATGGTTGGTGCGTGGCGTGGGGTATTCCCCCTAAATTTTCAACCAACCTTACCCACCCCCAGATTTTTTAATTTCCCCCCCGAACCGCCCCCAACAATTTTTGGACCCAAGAAGTTAGCAAATTTAGGCTGACAATTGTTCATGTTCTGAAAAGTTTTCTCAAATTTTGCTTTAAAATCGAAATAAACGGTGCAAAAACGTCTAAAGCGTTAAAACAAGCCTTATTTTGAAGAAAAAAGAACTGAACTACAGGAATTCTTGCATTTTTTGGCCATTTTTCGAAATTTCTGAGGTCCGAATTCTGGGGGGGGGTGGTGTAGGGGGGAATACTGTCATTTCGAGCGTCGACCACCAAAATCTCAAGATTTACCAACCCGAGACCCAAAGTTCCAGGGAAACTATGGTTATTTACCCCAACACCCCCCCATAATTCGGACCTCAGAACCTTCGAAAAATGGCAAAAAATGCAAAATTTTCGGTTTTTCAGCCCTTTTTCTTCTTTTTGGGTTCAAAAATCGCTGGGGGGTTCGGGGAGGGTATGTCAATAATTCTGGGAGGGGGTAAAATTGGTCAAAAATTCGGAGGGGAACACCCCTTCTAAACATAGGTGTAACTGGGAAGGGGGGGGGTGGCAACCCCCCCCCCAGCCATTGGTCCAAACCCCCCCACAGAAATTTTCGGGGGCCCCGGGCCCCCCCAATAGGGGGGGGGTAGTCGCCCCGACGGCGCAACAAATGACCAAAATTTGGGCATTTTTAGGGTAAATTTATAATTAAATTTTTCGAAAAAGGCCAAATTTTTGGCTTAACGTGTCTATTATCGCGAGAAATACACGTTTATAACGGTTTTATGGACTTCTAAACATAGGTGTACCTTGAGAAAACGTTGGGGTATGGGGTAGCCGAAATTATATAGGTGGGTGGGGTCAGCCGTTTTGAGGTGGGGTCCGGAAAAATCGAATTTGGGGGGCAAAAATTTTTTTGGTTAAAAATTAAGAAAAAATTCGCAAATTTGCTAAAAAAGCTTATTTCTAACTAAAAATCAACAATATTTCTTCATTTTTGCTCATTTGTTCGAAAAAACTTGGATGTTTTGCAAAAATTTCGAATTTTTCCAAAAAATTTCGAATTCTTACTACTTTTGAGACAAAATTTTCAAAATTTTGGGGTCTGGCAAATTTGGGTGGGTGGGGTCTGCAATTTAGCCATTTGGGGGTGGGGTCTGCTTCCAAAATTTTGAGGGTGGGGTCGGCACTTTTCCATTTGGGGGAGGGGATCCCCCACCCCCATAGGTGTAACGGAGATTTGGGGTGGGGGAGGCTCCCCCCCAACCTTTTCTGGGGGGCCCCCTCAAGAGACAAAAACCCCCCAACCCTCCCCCAAAAAAATTTTTCATTCTTTATGCCAAAAATCGCATTTTCAGCCGTTTCTAATGATGAAAAACATCTAACCATAAAGTAATTTTAACAGTAGGCAGTGGTTTTAAACTCAAAAACTTTATTGCCAACATGTTTTCAAGTCCAAAATAAGGTCAAGATTGTGCCAGAAGTCCATAAAACCGTTAAAAACGTGTATTTCTCGCAATAGCAAACACTTAAACCCAAAAATTTGGACATTTTTTAAAATTTTTTAAAATTTTCCCCAAAAAATACCCAATTTTGGGCAATTTTCCGCCCCGTCGGCCCGACAACCCCCCCCCCCCCAGTTGGGGGGGGGGCCCAAAGTTTTGGGGGAGGGTTGAAAAAAGGCTTGGGGGGCTACCCCCCCCCCAACCCCCCCCCACCTTACATCTATGCCCACCCCCCCAGGCATAGGTAGGTGTAACGGAGATTTGGGGTGGGGGAGGCTCCCCCCCAACATTTTCTGGGGGCCCCCCCTCTGGCGACCCCCCCAGGACCCCCCCCCCCAAAAAAATTTTTCATTCTTTATGCCAAAAATCGCATTTTCAGCCGTTTCTAATGATGAAAAACATCTAACCATAAAGTAATTTTAACATTAGGCAGTGGTTTTAAACTCAAAAACTTTATTGCCAACATGTTCTCAAGTCCAAAATAAGGTCAAGATTGTGCCAGAAGTCCATAAAACCGTTAAAAACGTGTGTACACCATAGTTTCCCTAGGGGGGGTTGGGGGGGGAGGTATCTCCAAAATTCGACCAACTTTACCCCCTCGCATTTTTTTTGAGACCAGGCTCTGTCTTGTTACCCGACTCTGCTATTGGGGCGAAAGAATTTTTGGGCAGCCGAAATACTTACCCCTCCCCCACCCTCCCCTCCCCCCCCCCCCCCCCCCCCCCCCCCCCTTATTGCCCCCAAAAAGTTAGCTAAATTTTGAAAAAAAATTGTCTTTTCTTGAAATTTTTTCTCAAATTTTTTCTTTTTTTCGGTTTAAAACGGTGTAAAAACGCCTAAAACGATAAAAACAAGCTTTTTTTTTTTTTTTTTTTTTTTTTGTTGTTTTGACAACAAAAGCGTTAAAATACAGAAAATTTTGCGTCTCTCTCTCTCGGCCTTTTTTTCTCTTTTCTGGGGGGGGGGGGGGGGGGGGGGGTCCGAATTTTGGGTGAGGGTTCGGGGGGGGGGGGTATTCCCATCACATTTCGGTGGCCGACCACCAAATTTTTGAAGTTTGCCCCCCCCCAACCAAAATTTCCAGGGAAACTATGCCTTACACCTATGCCCACCCCCCCAGGCATAGGTGTAACGGAGATTTGGGGTGGGGGAGGCTCCCCCCCAACCTTTTCTGGGGGGGCCCCCTCAAGAGACAAAACCCCCCAACCCTCACCCAAAAATTTTTTCATTCTTTATGCCAAAAATCGAATTTTCAGCCGTTTCCAATGATAAAAAAACATCTAACCATAAAGTAATTTTAACATTAGGCAGTGGTTTTAAACTCAAAAACTTTATTGCCAACATGTTTTCAAGTCCAAAATAAGGTCAAGATTGTGCCAGAAGTCCATAAAACCGTTAAAAACGTGTATTCCTCGCAATAGCAAACACTTTAAGCCAAAAATTTGGACATTTTTGAGAATTTTTTCAAAATTTACCCTAAAAATACCCAATTTTGGGCCATTTTTCGCGCCGTCGGCCCGACTACCGCCCCCCCCCCCCAGTTGGGGGGGGGGGGGGGCGCCCCCCAAAGTTTCGGGGGAGGGTTGAAAAAAGGAGGGGGGGGGCTCCCCCCCCCCAACCCCCCCCCACCTTACACCTATGCCCACCCCCCCCCCAGGCATAGGTGTAGCGGAGATTTGGCAAGGCGGAGATTTTCTGGGGGGCCCCCTCTGGCGACCCCCCCCAACCCCCCCCCAAGGACCCCCCCAACCTTCCCCCAAAAAATTTTTTCATTTCTTATGCCAAAAATCGCATTTTCAGCCGTTTCTAATGATGAAAAACATCTAACCATAAAGTAATTTTAACATTAGGCAGTGGTTTTAAACTCAAAAACTTTATTGCCAACATGTTTTCAAGTCCAAAATAAGGTCAAGATTGTGCCAGAAGTCCATAAAACCGTTAAAAACGTGTATTTCTCGCAATAGTAAACACTTTCAGACGAAAACTTGGACATTTTTGAAAATTTTTGCAAAATTTATATACCCTAAAAACACAGTTTCCCTGGAACTTTGGGTCTGGGAGGGTAAATCTTGGCCGACCTCCGAAATGTGATAGGGTGCCCTCCCCCCCAAACCCCTACCCAGAATTCGGACCTCATAAATTTCGAAAAATTGCCAAAAAAAAAAAGTGGGGAATTTTCTGTAATTTAGCCCTTTTTTCATCAAAATAAGGCTTGTTCTTAACGTTTTAGGTGTTTTTACCGTTTTAAAGCGATTTTAGGTCAAAATTTTAGAAAAATTTTTTTCAAAAAATGACCATTTTTCGACCAAATTTAGCTAGCTTTTGGGTCCAAAAATCGTTGGGGGGGGGGGGGTCGGGGGGGGGTAGCCGAAAGTTGGGGGAGGGTAAGTCAAAAAATCTGGGGGGGGGGGGGGTAAATTTGGTCAAAAATTTGGGGAGGGATGCCCCCCAACCCCCCCAAGGAAACTATGCCTAAAAATCCCCACGTTTTGGGCAATTTTCGCGCCGTCGGCGCGACTGGGGGGCCCCCCCCCCCCAAAGTTCTGGGGGGGGGGTTGAAAAAATGGCTGGGGGGGCTACCCCCCCCAACCCCCCCCCCCCCCACCTTACACCTATGCCAACCCCCCCCCCCCCAGGCCCGTCAAGCCTTTTTTTCAACCCTCCCCCAAAACTTTTTGGGGGGGGGACGTCCCCCCCCAACATGGGGTAGACGCGCCGAAGGCGCGAAAAATGGCCTAAAATTGGGTATTTTTTGGGTAAATTTTGAAAAAAATTTTCAAAAATGTCCAAATTTTTGGCTTAAACTGTTTCTTATTATGAGAAATACACGTTTTTAACTGTATTATGGATCTTATGACTCAATATTGTCCTTATTTTTGACTTGGAAACATGTTGGCAATCAAGTTTTGGAGTTTAAAAACCACTGTCTAATGTTAAAATTACGTTATGGTTAGCTGTTTTTATCATTAGAAACGGCTGAAAAAGCTATGTTTGGCATAAATAATAAAAACTTTTTAGGGGAGCGTTGGGGGGGGTCCTGGGGGGGGGGGGGTTGGGGGGAGGGTCGCCAGAGGGCCCCCCCCCCCCCCCCCCCCCCCCCAGAAAATGTTGGGGGGGGGAGCCTCCCCCACCCCAAATCTCCGTTACACCTATGCCCCCAGGCAACCATAAAGTAATTTTAACATTAGACAGTGGCTAGCCAGACAGAAGTTAGCTAAATTTTGCTAAAAAATTAAGACTGCTAGGAAATTAAGATTTTTTGCCTACAAAATCTTTTTTTCTCCTGTAATTTAATCGTCTTCTG
>JASAND010028828.1:0-53119 GCA_030248195.1 Trissonchulus latispiculum
ATGCTGACACTGAATTGCCATAGCAATTACCCTATTATCCTAGGTGTTAACAAGGCTATCAGGGCCTCCATGTACGTATACCGTAATGGAGGTGCTGTGGTAGCCTAGCCCCACCTGATGGCAGCAGCCATCCCTTGACAATCTCGGTAAATTGCCCAGGAGGGAGATATAAAATGGGTGCTATCGCTTCTTTGCAAGCTCAAAACCTGACATGATCCTCCACGTACAGCGCAGTATCTGAGGCCTTTCGCATTGTTTGATCTGTAGTTACTTATAGCGAACGTAAAGCTTTAGGTGAATTTTATGCAATAGGTTTTCCTAGTTGGATGCTTTTTAGCAGTTAATCACCTTTCATTATACTAAAACTCCTAGCTAATCAGATTTTCGTTGTGCGATTTGCAAGTCCCTCTATCCATGATAATCACACTAGAGTTTTTCTCTGTTATCAAAAATGTTCAGAAAAAGGATGTTTAATGATAATTAACCTTTAATAAAGTTTTGTAGTTGCTTTCATTATAAACATCACTGTCATATAATTTCTCCAAATCGAAGCAACGTCAGAATTGAAACTGCAATTCGTAAGGTGAACCAGTGGTTGAACCTTGTCACTTGATCATGACACGGTGACTTATAAAGAATAAAATCAAATTAAATTGAATTAAATTAAAAGTTTTGATTTTTGTCTAAAAACCCTAAAATGCTTTCCTTTGTGATCAGTCCGAAAAGCGTGTGTTTAAAGTTTAATGAGTTCTTGTTTAGGAAAAAAGAGTATAGAACTGTCAACTAATAGACTAAAATTTTTAAAAGACTTCTTTTTTCCGGGCATTCCACCCTTGTGAGATTGGAAACTTTAGTCGAGCGCATAAAGGCCCTTTCGTTAAAGGAGTTAAATTTAACTCGATCTGTTTCATGATGTACTTTAAATGAGACAGATCACTATAAGACGTAAAGCGAAACGAGTTATAAAAGTGCAAACTTCACTCTATTTCCGTCTCTCCGTTTTCTTGAAAACGCCCTAACACTCATCCTTTCTAAAGGAATTTACTGTTAATCAGCCGATTTTCCTTAAGTCTTCCGTAGATTATAATTAAGATGATATATAATTTTAATTAAAAGGTTATTGTTGTGTATATGAGGGACGACTGGACTCAATGATGTTTACTGCAAGACTGAATTCAAACATCCTAACTACACATCAGCATATAGTAACGATTCCTAGCTTGGAACATTACATGCAATCACTAGCATGCGATCATATCACTATACAACAGTTATATTGTTAGAACTTTTAAGGGCATTACAATTGAAAAAACGGGTCAAATTTTCAGGCTTTCGTTTCTCTTTTTGGTTTTAGCTTTCCAGGCGAAGATAGATCATTTTCTTCAGCTGGCGAATCTCCACATCCCGGTCGAGTCGGTTTGGTTCAGGTTATGATGCCAAACAGACAGGTTAGTTCAACTCTAATATTGGTGAGATTTTGTGACAATGCTTTTTACAGATAGGGATTTTGCCGTTTTGGGCACTACTTGTTATACATATTGTAAGACTTTATTTTATGATTTAAAAATTAAATAAAAGTATTTAAAGTATTTAAACAGTGTTTGTGTGTAATAAATTTAGTTCTGGCTATAAATATGCAATTGCACTGAACAAGTGACTGCTTAAAACTATGCTGTCGCATGCGCTTTTCCTTTATAAACCAAGAGTGCTAAAATTATTGTAGTTCTAACCTTCGTGAGTCCGATCTGAGTTAAATTCGAGTGTCGAATTTTGTAAAATTCAATCTGATTAGCGGCTGCCCCGCCACCGGGCTTATTAGCATATGCAGCTGAATCAAAATAACAACAATTAATTATTTCATTGGTCCCTTTGTGATATATTCCAGCTTATCACTAAAACGCATCCATACAGCTATAACCTTCCGAAGTTAAGTAAGAACTTAAAATCAAAACAAACCAAAACAGCAACTGATAAGCGAGAACACCAAGCATATAGTTAGCTAGTAAACAATATTTATAAATAATGAATAAATAAATACATAAATAAATAAATAAAAAAATAAATAAATAAATACATAAATAGTCTAATTACTTAATTAAGTAAATTCAAATTTCTTTAAAATATATTGTTACACAAATAACGCCTCTACTTGTTTTCCACAGAAGGTTTAGTAAGAGTATTGCTTGTTCAGATATTACTAATTCAGAAATTATAAACTTTTGGCAACAAAAGAAGTATTCATTAGCGTCTCCTTCATTCCACCAAGCATTGAGCATGGTTGACCTTAAAAGGGCAGTTGGGATAACCACAATGTATGTGCACATAATCAGCCTATCTGACCTTTCCAAATAATTTGAACATTTCCAAAATGTTCAGGGTATGTGTCGCTTTCTAAAAATCTGTCCACTTCTTACGCAATAGAATTGCTTCCAGAGAAAAACTTTCCATTGTGATTTCTCCTAGTTCACAAAAAATAAGTTTTAATTTTTTTCAGTTATACTCCTCAAAAGTATTCCGTGGGAAATTGGTCTTAATTTAGCGCAGTGAATTTATAGTATTGTAATCTGCGCATCAAATATTAAACATTACAACAAATTTGTGTAGAATTACATAAATGGACGCTATTTGATGAGCCGAAACATTATTCAGATTAGGTTTTCTCATCAATCATTAGTTGACATTAGTATCCCAACGTTTTACATTTTGTTTATCTCAATTTTAAAACGTGTGTTTAAATTCCAACGCTGTTCAATGTTGTCGGACACAAATTCTTGTCTATTTTGGTGCAAGTCCAAATCAGAAGACCCCGGGTTCGAGTTCTGCTAAGACCTGACCTTTTCCGGGAAACTAGTATTAACAAATTTTTCTTTCTTTTTTTAGTATAGTGAAACTGCTATTTAGCCTAGATAAAATATTTTAATACAGTTTAATAGTTTTTAATCCAAAAAGCTTTCAGAACTGCACAACAAATTATCGACTTTTCCGCAAATTTTCTCACCGTTTAGCTCCGAATAATTTAGATTTTATTTTTCCTGCTGCGCCTCAGCGCAGCAGGTCTCTTATGTTTGCTCAGCCTCGAGCCTTTACACGCATTTTGCTTGATAAAGATATTCTTCGCCGTAAATGCGTGTAAACAATGGTCAAAGATAGGGTTAGCATGATTTGTATGTGGAAACTTGTCTGTCATTCCAAAGAATTTATATTTCTAATTCATGTAGATATTACGCATATATGTATTCCATGTATTGATGGCAATTCCAAAATCGGAAACGTCTATGTATTCTCTATTCTAATTGATGACTCATCGTTAAAGTTAATCTTGCATCACTGACAGCTCAGCGAAAATTTCTCAAATGCATGAAACTTATGGAAACGTAAATGCTAATATTTAATGCTGAATTGTTTGAACTTTACTTGCAGTATTAAAGTAAATTCTTCTAACTTTATTAACAACGTTCAGACAATGTTTTGCACGTATATTTTTTGTAGTGAGCAAGTAAAAACTCCGTTATAAAATAATTGGCTGCGCAGCAGGTTTACAATTACTGAAAATGTCCGTCAGCGGACACTTAACCTTTCGCATAAAATCTTGCTTGTTATGTAAAACTTTAGTTATTTTTACATTTTAGTTCAAAAGAACTTGTTCTGATATAAGGATCGCTGAATGCTTTGACATAGTAAGCCCGATCTGAATTCTAACGACAAGTTTCCATAACGATTGTACATAACTTCATACACATGTTTCTAGCTCAGGCTTACCAAACAATTACAATTATGTATGTGCGGCGCGGCATTCAAAGAATGCTCAAACTCCACCCTAAGCTTCTGCTGCCATTCAGCTAAGTACTATATGTTGGAGTGTTGTATCTTAGCTATACAAAACTAAACTTTACTGAGTATTAGCTTGGACTTATATAGCAATCATTGTTCTACCAGGAGAACAATCTTTACTGTCAGGTTCTGCATGACTATCACAGTGGATCTGATCACAACAAGCAGTACACTTCTGTTTGATTGATATCGAGGTCCGTACAGGTTCTCGAGTGCACTAGCATTCTAGAGTTGTAAGGATGGCAGGGATAGGAAAGATTGATAAGCCTGATATGCTGGTGGCTTCGTGGCTCAGTAGTGATAAACACACGTCTGACTGCAAATCTAATGGGCCGTGGTTCGATCTTCGCGAATTCTTTTCAATTAATTTCAATTAACTCCAATCTTTTGAAAATTTTCCTCATTTAGCTGACACAGCCGCATTAAGAAATTTAGCAACAAGTTGAAAAAATAAATTTCCGATTTGTTTTTTCCTATGTCGGCAACACAAGTTTGCATATGTTAGAGTATGCAGTATTAGAAAAGTTTGCAGTTGAGTGTTTCCCACTTGGTATTTATTACATTGTACGCACTTTGCAAATGAATGTATTTTATCGCTTTGCACTCGAATAAATTGCTATTGCAAACACATCGAGCGAACCGTTTTGCACAAGTACTTTATTGTTGCAAGACTTGGAAGAGTTTTTTGGGGATGTGTTGGCTCAATTTTATACTTGTCTTCGCGAATTTCTGCAACCACGCTTCGTCGTCGTCGTCAAACTTTCATTTTTGGAGGAATAGTTTTTTGGAATTTTTGACGTTTTTCAAAAATCTGAAATTTCGGAAATTAATCAGTTCTGGCTAGACTGTTTAGTGTTTTCATTTGGTATTCCTGTTAGACATCAACAGTTTTATGTTTGTAGGAATTTTGGAAGAATTTTAGACTGCCTTTTGCTGAATCTTAGTAGACAGGGAAAAAGTCAAGTTTAAATTTAGGTTAGGATTGTTTTTGTAATTTACCAGCCAGGCCAGACTTCTTGTCTGTATATCGCTCGTCAAGACTTTGAGGTGGTCGGTCTCAGATCGAGATTTTAAATTCTATAAATCACAAGTTAATGTAAGGTGTACTGTATTGATCGCTACTATCGATCGCTGCGATTACTTTGATCGCTTCCACAATAAGAAATAAGGATGAAATTCAGTTTTGTTGCAATGAGAACATATATCTACTGATTACAACAGCAATTCTATCTAAAATTTTAAAAACTGTAGAGAAATTAAGATTCTCTTAAAAATATTTGGGTTTGCTAAATTTACATACAAAGACTGAATAAACAGGGAAGTCTTCGACAAAGGTTCTATCGCGAACGGACGAGCGGAAAGTTTGGCTTTTATCATGATTAACAGCAAGAGATTAAAAATAAGTGTTTTTGAAAATCAGCACAGCATAATTTTAGTTTTAGTACTAAGCTTGCGCCCGAATTAAGTTTGGGTACAGGAAATACGAAAATTTCATCTAAATCCTTTCGCTTTTACAGAAAACATTGCGTTTTACTTAATTTTCGTGAAAAACTGCAACTAAAACGGCAATTTCGACCTCTTAAAATGCGTCTAAAAGGTTTTAACTTGCGCTTAGTACCAAGTTCGACTACTGCAAATGCAAAGTTTCTGAGTAAAAAAGGAGACGTTTGCAAAGTAGCGTTTTTTCCAGGAAAATTATTTTCTTAGTTCAATGCCCTAGTTTATTCAGTGGTCGGAATTTTCGCTAAAAACTACCAGAAATTGCCTCAATCAAGAAATGCTTCACTTTGACCTGAAACTTTGAATTATGAGCTCTTAATTGGCATGAAATTTGCGGTTTCGAAAGCTTTCTTTTTTCCTATCGGAAAAAGTGAAACTTTTCGAACTTTCGCTTTCCTTAAAATTTACATTAATTGTTTGTTCTTTACGTAGTTTGAAACTTTCTTGGCTTCTAAATTCTATTGCGGAAATTATTGGCCACTATTATTGCGGCTTGAGAAATTCCATACATTTTTAGTGTTGCACAAATATTGCCTTCAAACAAAATTTGCACCCGAAAGAAAATGTTTGTTAATTTTCTTGTTTCAAACTAACCTAAAAACCTCCAGTTGTCAGTCAAATTTCGCTAAAAGTTTTCATCATGTCAAGTTTATATGTCACTATTTAACGGTTTTCAATCCATACATCTGCGCCAACGAACTGATAATTTTTGAATAATTTCTTTCGTTTACGTCACTAAACGGTTTCTGTTGCTGAAAATAGAATCTTACATTCCTTAAAAGTTACATGTTTCTGTTTTAGTTTTCAGCCTTTCAGTCATTTTTTCAGCATTTATCGCTATATAATTCAGGTACCTCTGTGATATCCACTTACAGATTATGCACATTATATTGATTAGAATAAATGATTAACTAATTAATAATTTTATTATTAATAAAAAATTTTTCTTATTCGAATTTTCCTTGTTACAAATGACAAATTCATTGTTTGATCACCAACTGTGGAACAGCGTGATTTTAATTAAGTTCCACTGCTCACGATGGTCCTTTACCGTTCGAAGGGTAAGTCTTCTTGGTGTGACAGAAGCTAAATATTATTATTTATATAAAACATTTTATATAATTTATTATATATTTTATTATATTTTATTATGTATTGTTATATACCTATTAAACATTAGCATCTGTTGTTTGGCACAATAGAAACAGGGAATTTGTGAAAATTTAATGTTGTTTATTTGTTCCTCACAACGGCAGTTCGTCCAAATTTAGTTCATCTGCAGAGTTTCTTCATAAAGTCTTTCACTTTAATGAATCTAGAAAGTCTCTCTATTTCTCCATTGTTAATAATTTTTGGGAAAATTTCCAACAATTATTAACGTTCTCACAGATTCAGTTTCGGCGGGGAAAATAAGTGAAATTTTATTGTAATAAATTTGAGTTGATATGGACACTGACGTGTACTGACTGTAACATAAATATTTACTTTAAATATAAATATAGTTTTAGTATGATTCAAGATTCAGCTATTATTAGTGATTATGTGAACTATATTGTTATATTAATTCGCATGCTATACATTAAATAAAAACCTGCATAAATACATACATATTACGCAAATTTATTGTGAGCGATAGAGTCTATTGCTTTTAAATTGTTTATATGAATTCGAATTCCAATTTTCCACTTTTACGACTTTGGTCTTCAGAAGGGGTCGAACGAGATTCGTTTGCTCCAGTATGCGAGGGACAAGACAGAATAAGTACTGAGCTTAGTTATGCTGAAGTAACAGAGACAAAGAGTATGCTTGGTTTACGGCAGACCTGTATTTTTGTGTTCATTCTTTCAATAATAACGACTTGGCCTGGGTTTGAAGCTTTGACAACCTTCTGGACATACTCTTATCTATTATGTACTCTTGCCATCCCATACCAAGCGTAGTTGCCACCTAGTTTTTTCTAAACTGGGGCATTGTCAGAATTCTATAAGTCTATGCTAAGTTTTTACTGACTGCGAGCTCTAGAAAAGAAAAGTGTCTACTAACTAGTGGCTCGAAACCGGGGGCTTAAATGAAGGCAAATAAGGTCTTATCTTGGGGCACCAAGATACATCAAAGTTTAAGCTATACTAATCGGAACTATTTGAAGGAAGTTTGACGCTTCAAAGCTTCCTATTTAGAAAAAATTTTACTTAAATTGGGGCTCGGGTACGACCCTGGCGAACTTAGCCCAGAGACATTTATAGTGCTCTCTGGAGTAAATATTTCGTTTTCCATTCAGTAAAAGTACTCAAATGGGCACCAAAATAGAAGTTGTGTTGATAGTTCTGGGCCATTTTCACTTCATTTTTGTTCTATTTCGGGCGCTCTTCGAGTTTGACTTTAAGTTAACGTCTAGACTCTTGTACTCTTTTGAGAATAGAGTAAATAATCTTGTTAGACTGAGTTTTTCGATTAGTTTTTTGCTGAATTTATGAATATTGTGCAAACTTAATTTTTTATACTTTTTACAAAAATTATTGGTTCCAGCATATGTTTCCCCTTACTTTTGTTTCCGTTTGCATTTCACTTAAATTGACCAAATGGGACAAACTGTACAATATGTCATTTTACAAATTCAGGCAACTCCAACCTCAATGCCTTAACCTTTTAGAGGTATCTCTATATATCAGATATATATATATATATATATATATATATATATATATATATATATATATTGATATATATATATATATATATATATATATATATATATATCAGCTCTCTATATATCAGGCATATATCAGAGAGCTAATCGAAACGTCATGGGTCGAATCTCACTGGGGAATGGTCTTTTTCATTGTATTTTCAGAATTTGCGCTCATGTCCAACAGGAAAGTTTAAGGTTAAGTGCTAAGTGAGGCTAAGTCAAGATTATCAAACATAGGCAAGTTAAGTAAAAACTTTCCGCAGCCTCTGTGGAAATTATCACTCATGGATTGACAGTTAACCAGCATTTCTTGAAAACCTGAATTGACTTAATTAACCAGCGATCTCTTGAAAACCTGAATTTCTTAATTTTATTCCTTTGACTCTATTTCATCACGGAGCATTGTGTTTCGTTGGAAATTTTAGGATTAGTCAGAAGTGGCACCTGCGCACAGTCACCTGGCTCATAAACTGTGACTATGCCAAATGTTTGGTTTATTGGCCATTTTATTAGGTTCAAAATAGCTTTCTATTGTTTTCCCGGCTGTAATACCTTGTATCTATAAATTGATCAATTCTTTATAGCTTTACAGCAAAACTGCACTTCTACGTATTCCATAGTATTGTTGAATAAACCGTTTGATGGACAGCTAGCTTTTGAAACTGTTGTTAATCCTGTTCTTAAACATTTTAAACCGTCATCCAACAAACAAATCTCTGCTTCCAAATTAGCAAACTTGATAGATTACATAATTATTAATTTTTCATTTCTAGCACGCTATATTACGTTAATACCGGTTAGAAGTAGTGTCAGAATTATAGTTTATAACCTTGACTTTTGACACAAAGGGTTTCCTAGCCTGCTGAGCTAACAATTAGCAAAAGCTTGACTTTATTTTCGTAGGAGGATTTCTGCTTACACCCTTCAGCACTTCAGCTGTAAAGCTGTTAAGTCTTTAAAGGTGATAAAAAGGCTGTGTTCTCAGCAAATCAGGGAGAAAACAGCCTTTTTTTCGTTAAAAAATCCCAAAATTGTGAGAAAATACGGACGTCACTCACTTCAGAGGGAGCAACAAAGCCGCGGCTCGTGAGAGGTGGAAAAATTTCCCTTTTAACTTTGACTGAAAGTAAACAGAGAGAGAAAGTTGAAAAGTGGAAAAAAGGAAATATGGGGAAATATGACACTGTTTAGACACCCCCCTTAGTTCCCTTTTATGACTTCTCTATTCTGCTTTTCTTCATCCCTTGCACTAAGTAGCACAAAAGACATTCTTTAGCTCAGTTTCTCTATCTCGCTTCCTTTGTGTGTGTGCTACTGTCAGCAAGATTTCTAATGAATCTCTGAGCGTGGGCTTGATTTTAAGTGGGCCGAATTAGCCAGTACTATAGTAAAGCGACTTAGGATTAGACAGTTATATCCAGGCTAACGCATCTTCAGTATCAACAGCAGAGATGATTAACATGTAGATTACGTTTTAAGTACTACATAGGATGCAAACTGTTCAATGTGAATTCAAATTTATATTTCTTTTATTAATTTCATTGTCTTCACTTTACTACAAGTACCCTAGAAAAATGAGAAGTAAAAAAGTTTGCTCATTCAGTAATCGAACCACGAACCTTTCATAATAAGTTTAATCTGCTATATCTCGAATTAGTGACTCACTATGTCTCAGCTCAAATTGTCTAAATCTTCAATTTGAGCTCAATCGACTAGAGTGGATCAAATCGACCGGCCGGCCAGGAGTTCGGACATGGCCAGACCGAAGACCCGGTCGGCTGATTTCCGGGCCGGGCCATTGCGGGGTATTATCTGTTCTCGTATTATCTGTACGTTTTTCCTGGCGCTGTGCCATTACTAGAATTGAATGATTGACCTTTTCATGCCATGGAAGCTGTTAAATGTTGGGTCGCGACGTTTCGCCCATCTTTACCTATGGGCGTCTTCAGATTGTTAGCCCTATTATCTGTTATGCATAACCAGGAGTAGCTGTATGCATCGTTTAGTGCAAAAAATTGCAAAACAGCAAGAAAATATGGAAATTAATATGGGCCGGCCTGTTTTGACAGGTTGGCCGGACGGCCTATTTGACCCGACCTGCCGGTTTGCATCAGCCGGCCAGCCGGTTTTCTAAACACGTTGCCATAAGGTCATCCGGGCAGCAACACTACAGTCGAATGTGCAGGTATACTAGAAGGTTTAGAGAATATAGAGAATTTCACAAAATCACAGAACACTTCATAACTCTTGCTATTATTAATAAATTAATAAATTAATGTAGATTTTGTTCACTGCTAGGCCCTAGCCTATTGTTAGATGATGGTCGTGGTTATGTCATAGCTTTATGGATGCGTATACTGCCGTCCAAAGCCAAAAGGTCGTAACTGACATTTTGGCCAAAATGGAGTTATGACCAGCTGCATACACAAAATTTTATGCTGAATTTAACTAGCTATGCTAGAACGACGTATCTTCATTGCATTTGTAGTAATAAACTTGGCAGAAAAACGTATCTGCAATTTTGGATTCCAAGACAAAGCCAGAAAATCGTATCTGCAATTTAACATTGCACATACGTCTTTATGGCTTCCGCAACCCTAATCTGCAGATAATCTAAGTACCCAAGGACTACGTGTGCCAAAAGACGTAACTGCACTACTGCGCCAATTTTGCCTATATTTACAAAAATAAACATTCTGAGAGATAAATCCGGTCAAATAGTATCAGTTCACACAGTGGTCACAAATTTAGGTTGATCTGATGAAAAATTGTAGCACAATTCACATAAATGGTTATTGTGAAAAATAGTCAAAATGTAGTTACGTCTTTTTGGATTTGGACGGCAGTATAACATTTTAGAGAATGAGTTCTGATCCTAGTTGATCGTTATTATTTAATAAAATTAAGACATATATAATCGATAATTATGATTCCTGGAAAATTTAAATCCGCCAATCACTTAAAATACTACCCTCGTTATCGACGCAAAATGGTAACTTTTTAAAGTATATTATTTATCTCGCATTATATATTATGTTAGCTAACAATATGTACTATGGTAGTAATTACACTTTGTCGTACTGTAATGAGCCGTACGCAATGCATGCTGACGTAAAAGTAAAAAATAGTTAGAACTAACTAAATTATGTAAAGTGAGAAACGTTTAATTCTTCTCGATTTCAACTCTGGGTTTAGTGAGCTTAATGCCTTCTTTTTGTATGACTAAATCACTTGGTTTCACACAGTCTTAAGTGCAACTTATGCTTCTGTCAGTATAAACCAAATTATATGTAACTTATTTCTGGCCAGAACTTTTAGTAAAACCTCAGTCAATTCATGACGGTAGAAAGTCCTGTCTCAATACGAAAGTAGGGTCAACCCACCCCGCAGTTTGCGAATTTTAGTGTCTTCTTTGGAGTAATCACATTTTATTTATTGTTGGATATTTGTAATGACACTTTATTGCTGCTCATTTTGTCTTTTCTTGTTCTAGGTACTGGCAGTGAACGTCTCGGAAACGGATACCGTGGAAGCCGTGCTCTATCGTGCCTGCGATCGCTACGCCCTGGATCCGGACCGATACTTTATTCTCCTGCGAAGAATCACGTGCCCCACGGAAGTCTATGTACCGGATGACTTGGATTTTCTGCAGAGAAAAGTAGTTAATTAGGATTAGTAATGGTTAAATAACTAAATTTAGCGCTGGAAACTGGATAAGAAACGAAAAATTTAAAATTAAATGCCATTAAGATTAGCATATGCATCGGTTTCTATAAGAGTTACGTATACATCTATATATGTATATATCAGTTTTCACTTTTTGCCATTTCAACTAAAGTTAAAATTGTGTGTTGGCTGCCGCATGATATGAAAGGTTTAAGTTTTCTGGCAAACTTTGAATGCGTTCAGTCTCACTCAGTTAATGTTAAACAATTACATTGACTAAATTAACTGAAACATGTTCAGCTTTATTTGCATACATGCTAATTTCAGTCGTACGGCTTTCAAGTTGAAATTCGTGAAAAGCTGGTCTACCATGTCCACCTGGACCGACCTGGCACGTCGACCAGCAACCCGGGAAAGGCCAAAGTCTTCGGTCTCACGATTCGAGCTCAGAAGGAGATGACCAAGGAAGGTCTTCGAGTCTGGGTAACGGGCGTTGACGCGGACGGAATCGCCCGAAAGAAAGGTGATTCCTCGAGCGTTTGTAGTAAAACCTGTACTGTAAGAATACCTGCAGAAAGACACTGTCAGATTCTGTAATGAAATATTTTCCTGCAAACCGTTTAGTCCATCCGGTGTCTAAAACCTGTGCATAGGCTATGGATCAGAACCGGCAAGGTAAAACGAGCCTGTACCGAATTCAGGCTAGGCTGCAGCAACAATCCTAGTTTCGTTCGTTCTTTCATAGATCTCTAGGACTGCAGTACGAACGAGCTAAAGTAGACAAACATTCAAATGTGTGCTTTGCGCAGTTGGTTAATCCTAGATCTCGACATAGCACTTAAGGCCAGTTTACACCACCAAACTTTCGCCAAACCAAACCTTGACCAAACTCAAGTTTGGCAAAAGTTTGGTGGAAGTTTGATGGTGTAAACGTACACCAAACGTCCACCAAACTTCCACCAAACTACCACCAAACTGCCAAACTAAGTTCGGTCCCATAGCAAATTTCACCAAACGTTTGGTGAAACTGACCAATAAGAATCCACCAAAAAGTCACATGCCTGTGTCTGTGCTATGTATATACACTAGCATAGTTCTTAATGCATTTGTTTCCGGCCTTCGTCACCTTTTTTGTTTTTGTACTATTTATTGGTGTTGTTTCCGAGGGATTTAAAAAGACTGTTTCCAGTCTTCAGAATTAAAGTATGTAATGCATTGGAAAGCAGTATTGGAAATATTAAATGGAAAATTGAATAAGAACTATTAAAAATTAGAAAAGGAAGTATTGTACTAAAATTTGGCTAGGACCAAGTTTTGTATTTTGCCACTTGACTGTCACTTTTACCAGTCAATAGAACCAATGTTAATTAAACCTTTTAATGTTCCAATCGTTTACAATTTGCTTTAAAATTACCAGAAAAACATCTGTGAATGGGGAAGTCTCTAAACTCAGGCCACCTATGAAAGAACCATTTTAATGTCGACAATCTGGAAGAAACTGTTCAAATAAGTTTAAGTTGGCGCTCATATTCTCTTTAATTTCATTGGTTCCCTCCTAAAGTTTGGTGAAAGTTTGGAGGAAGTTTGGTCAAACGAAGTTTGGTAGTGTAAACACAAAGTTTGCCAAACTTTTTGCACCAAACTTGAGTTTGGCCAAGGTTTGGTTCGGCGAAAGTTTGGTGGTGTAAACTGGCCTTTAGCTCTAATGAACTTTGTTGTGCAGGGAGACCTAATTCCCAGCAAAGTCTGATAACTCCCAAGTCCTGTTCCTAATTCCCGCTTTTTTCACTGTTTTAGGCATCAATGCTGGAGACGAGCTTTTGGCGGTGAACAAGCACTTTGTCCGAGGTCTGATGCCTGGTTCGATCGAAGAACTGCTTCAGCGAAACGACCACCTTTGCCTTGTACTGAGGACCAAACGAGTTTCCCTTCCCGTCTGGCTGGAAAGCCTTAATCATCAGGGTAGTCAAGACAGGTACAAAACTTGACTTTTGAAAAGTTGCCATGTACATACACCTAGTTAAGGAATGAAAGAATGTTGCACACCACCAAACATCCGAAAAAATCGGTCACGTGGCGGGACTCGAAGCCGCGGTCTCCTGCTCAATGCGCTGACGCTCTAACCAACTGAGCCACGGGCGATAAAATTCCGTTTCACGGTTGCTTTATAGTTAGATTACATAAAGTTGTAATAATCTTTGCAAATTTGAGAAGACTTAGTCACTGAGTGACTATCGTCATACTCTATGAAGGTCTGTTTTCTAAACGGCTGGAGTACTTCCAGACTGCTCAGCAGATGTTAACTTTGCTACATCTTGCTGCAAATTAGTGCCTCCTTCTGGCACCTAGGCAGCAGCCAAGTCATATCTAAAGACTGATAAAAAAGCTGAATAGCAGGCTGATTTGAGAACTCTCATAAACATTTGGTTAGGTAGAAATTTCATTTGTGATTTCTGTAAGAAGTTCCTTTGTGTGGCTTCCCTGTGGATAGTTTTTGACAAAATTTTTGTTCCTGTTTGAAGCAAACAACCTTGTTTTTTCTGTGCTGCAGCACTGGGGGGGAGCATGAGCAAGTAGCTGAAAAAATCCGGATTCCGGACATTTTCGAACCGAAAAATCCCGAAAAATTGTTTTGCACAGCAGAGCCAACAGTCTGAGATCGTGTCGGCAAGATAACTGGGCAGAACGGAAAGAGTGAAAGTGTGAAGCAGCGACTAGGATCAATTGATTTTTAAATTTTTAAAAAACTTTTTGTAATTTTGTAACCGTGTTATGATTTCCGCTGATTGTTCATTTGCAAAACTTAGCCTGTTGTGTTAATCTCGCTGATACCGCATAATACGTACAACACTGCCACGTTAAATTCAGCACTAACAAATATTTGGTGTCAATGCTTATTAAAGAATTATTATGACCAATTATGTTGACAAGTATCGAGTGGAGATTTGCTCTAAATTCCTTGTCTAAGGTTCTGGGTCTCAGCTGGTGAGGAATACGAAAATACGCATTACATTAATAGCATTAAATAACATTAAATTAAAGTAACTAACTAAATAAGTAATTAAAGTAACAGTAACTTGAAGTACGCCAAATTAAAATAAAATACGTATAATCGTGATTGCATTACATTATTATAGCATTAAAGACTCATTACATTAAAGAGCATTACAGTAATAAATTTGCAAAAATCCTGATTCGCTAAATTATTACTATGTGTCAATGAATCTAGCAAATTACGTAGTTAAATCTACTCAGTTCTTTGAGATTAAAAGGATTTTAGGTTAAAACTAATCAGCGACCTACGGCTAGCTGTGAGTGATGGGGAAAGACAAATCCCCTATATGACTCTATTGTTGACTAGCCCCACAGCAACAAGGCAGAGAAAGGGTTAAAAGTAACTCTTTAACTCGTATAACTCCACTCAAGCCTTGCCCACTCTTCTGCTAACTCTTTCACAATTAAATTAACTTTATAAATTTTTAAATTAATTTTCATTTATTTAATTTACTTAAGTTAAATTTAAAATAGCTCAGTTTTTTTCCATTTATTTCAGCCTCAACCTCAGCTGTGGTGGTCATCATCCCAGCACGGATTCCTCGGATCAAACGATGGGGGAGGAGGGCGATCCCGGGGGTTGGCCCGGAACGGAGACTTCCCAAACCAGTGGGGCCGGCGGGTCGGGAAACGTCAAGTACAGTAAGTAAGCATTCAATGGTTGGTTTCGGGCGGGTTTGTTGGTAGTAAAGTAGAGTGTATTAAGAGTTTTTCGATGAAAAATAAGGATTTTGTTAAACTCGGGTTTGTATGATGGCTTGCTTTATTGTTTGATAAAACATTTAAGGATTATCTCTAACGTAAATCTGGCAGTGACAGCCTAACAAAGTATACTAACTAATAAAAATACCTACTTATCATTCGTAACTTTATTATTGAGTTATTTACTTGCTTAATAACTAAATCGACTACTGCAGTAGTGCAACACTTTCGATTGAAAAAATTGGTATCGAAAGTGACTCGAACTGAGGACCCTCGGATTAGCATTGAAACGGCCGCCTGTCACTTTTCAAGACATTTGTAGCACATAAAATGCTTCCAGGTTCAGCTAATTATGCAAATTAGGTTTTTCATGAAGACCATTTAACAAGTCCATTTTATGGTCGAGTAATTTCAGTAATTTTCTCCTAAATTGAGGCAAAGCCAAAATGACATACAATGTGTGAGCGTGCCAAAGGGTTTATCTTTGGAACACAAAACAACCCTATGTTAGCTTTGGTAGAGGCTAAAACTTGGTGTTGAATGCCTTTCTAATTGCTTACCCAAGCAGACCCTGGTAAAATTCTTTCATGTAAAGTTTTGTGACTGACGCACACGTACACACGCACACACATGATTGTTAGAGTTACCTGAGCTTGGATAGCTCCAAAGTTACCTTACTCTCCTAGTGGTACCCTTTACCCAGCCAGACATTTTTGTTTAAGCGTCTCTTGGTCATAGAAGAATATCTTTTTATTGTGCTTCTGTTAGCTTTTTTATTTCATTAAGGTCTAAAGAACAGAGTTTATGATGGTTTTTTATGAGAGTCTAAAAATGTTCATTTATCGCCATTTAATAAAACGTTGCAACATTTTATGTCTTTTTTATTTTTATCCCCTCCATAAACGTCTGGTTACAAGTTTCCCCCATGTGGCTTGCGTTGAATTTCAAATTTAGCTCGAACGATGTAGCCTTTTTGAAGGCTCGGTTAGCTTGATTTTTTCATAACGCAGACAGTACAAGATTTCCCCCTCATTTAAGTTTACACCTTCGCAGAATATCTAGTAGGTTTTCTGCAAACCACACCAGATATTCTGCGAATTTAGTCCAATTACAGTCAATGAGGAATTAGCTAAACTATCCCATATTTTTATAATTATTTATATTTATTCTGACATTAGCAATTGTAATTGAAAAGTAGAATTGTAATCTACTTTTGACAGGACTTTTCAAAATTACTAATCAAAATTTCTCGGTTATCACGATTGCAGCCAAATCCTTGGTAGTGTAGCGCTTCTACCAGGGCTGGCGGATCAGGAAGAAACCAAGGACAAGCCCGAACGGGAGGCGACAGGCACCCTCGTACCCACGAAACCAGGACCTAGAAGAGAGAAGGGAAGAGGGAGGTTCAGCTTTTCACTCACCGTTGAAAGTAAAGAATTGGTCCCGCCGGGGATCGAACCACGGCCCTTCTGCTCTAGAGTCAGACATGCTAAACCACTACACCACGGGACCATCAGCTGAACTCCCGTTGCAGGCTTATCAATCTTTCCTATGCCTGCTTCCCTTACAGTAGTTGGTTCTAATATTCACCGGGCCGACAATCTGATATAATCTCGTAGGATTGTTTAAGGCAAATGTTCAGATTCAAGAATAGATGCAATTAATTGTGTCCAATTAAGTAATACTTATTTTTCTCACAGCAAATTCTCTTCTGAGTTTCCAGAAGGAAAGTTTCTCATTTTCCCAAAGCTCATTTTATGCAGATCACGTCTATAGTCTGGATTTTGTCCACTTTTCTTGGATCTGTTCTATAACAGGTTTAACCTGTGTGAAGGCGAAGTATTTAAAACTCTTTCAATCTTTTGCATTAAAGAATTGAATTAATCTTTACTTGACCAACCCTTCTTTTCACTAAAAGAGGTCTAAAATTAAATATCTTGTTTGGGTGGGGAACATAAAGCTGCCTAATTTCTAACATTTGAAAACATGCCGTGTTTAGAATTTGCAAACTTTTTAATTTCTGAAAAAACCTTGGAGAAATGTGTTGTTCATTAACATTTCCAAATTAATTGTGCCACGTGGTGCTCGGTGAAAGTTAATTTCATTTTATGGAAATTGAACAGTTTCCCAAATCTGTTGAAATTAATCATAATTTAACACGAGTTTTCGGCTTTCGCAAGTAATAAACTTGTTTCTATGAAGCAATAATTGTCCCTTAAAACACCGTGCTAACGAATTTGCTACTCTTTCTTTTCGACAGCTGTGTTTTCTGAAATAGCCAACCTTCTCAAAATTCCTTTACATAACGAAGGCTTATGTTGACTAGAATTTTAAAATTTCAATCAACTAAAATTTTCTGTTATGAATAATAGAAATGCCTGGATTTATTGGGGATCCTTAGGTGCTCGTCAATTTATTATCTGGGGTAAGTTTCGCTTCAAAAACCTTAAAATTAAACTAAAAATTTAAATTAGACTTTAGAGCAACAGCTCACTTTTTCCTATAATCAGGTTAGAACCTGCTAATACTTCTTATTACTCAACTTATTTTCTATTCTCAATCCTTGGTAGTTGTACGTAATCTTTAATCCTCAATAACAGGTTTTAAGGATTTGCTTATCCTGTCAGTACAGTCTGGACGCAAAGTCCACCAATAGCTCAAACGAAACGACAGCAACAGTGTTGTAGCCACTTAGAGCACGTTTGTGATAATACTTTTAATCCTAACCTAAGCAAAACGTTTTATACGATTGTTGGACACGAACCATGCTGGACTTATATAGATAGCTCAGTTTTTCCACACTGACAATGATTTAGATACTTTGTTCTAACTTCATAGGATTTCAACGTTTACAAACTTGTAGTTGACTTAATGGCAATTTAAGTTGAGTTGAGCATGTAAGATGTATCATACTTGCTGATGCAAACTGGTGCTCAAATAGACTTTTGTATCAACTGGCGAAAGTTAATGCCTGAAAGCAGAACTTATGTTTTCAAATTTTAAGAATATGTTTTGAGATTACAAGGGCCCTCTAGCTAACAAATATAGCAGATAAAGCCCACAGCTTTTCTAATCTCGAAAACCTTTTTTCTAGATCTCTTCAGTGCCGTCTCGCTTTTACTGGTCCATAATTTCTGACAGTCCCAGCTGGATTTCGGATTTCGGAAACTAATCCGAAACCGAATCTTTCTGGGATTAACTGTAATCCATTAAAGACTTATTCTGAAACTAATCCCTAGCAAGCTTGGCAGTCGCAGTTGTGTACGGTTGGAAAGCCGTAACCATAATTTATACGGTTACCTCTTTTTCATATAATGGCCGGCCACAATATTACCATTTTCTGATTTCGTGCTTAAACATTGTTCAGAGTTCGATACAATTGGATGGCTTTAAGCTGTTAAGCTTACCTATCCGACTCTCCTTCAAAATATTCCCGAGCCAAGCCGATTCCCCGAATTTTCTTCTGGCATTTTCGTAAACAAGCTCCAAGAACAGCTCTTTACGGTTTTCCTAAAACTTTTTTGTTATCACTTAGCCTATTTAAAAAAATCTGGAATGTAACCGAAAGAGCAAAATGTTTTATGCAGATTTAAGCAAAACTTCAGTTTCTTTATAATTTTATTTTAATTTATTTTATTTATTTATTATTGTCCTGTTTGTGTTGCTTTAGGACATAGCATTGTTAGATCACTTCTGGGAGGCTATGGAAGGCAGCGTTATAGTCTTCCGATTATTCCTGCAAACGAACTCTTGCCAAACTCTGACGGAGTAAGTGGAGTTTTCGTAAGAAAATAAGAAAAAACAAATTGAAAATGTGTCATAACACAGTTGGGTGTTTAAAGAATAAAGTTGGGTGTTGATTTAACTTTCAAATTTGAGTAAATTTTGTTTGATTAGAAAAACGTAAGTTGTACTTTTGTTTATTTAAAATCAGCTATTTGCCATGCGTTTAGTCCCCAGTAACTTAATTTTAAAATTTTAAATAATTTTTTCTCATCCTTTATTTTTTATTTCCAGCAAGGTGATAGTTCTCAAAGCACCCAATCGTCTCCATATCACTGTGATCAGCGCCATCAATTCTGTAAGTTGCTCTAGACGAGTGAGAATTCTTCAGAATGGGAACCTCACAGGCATGAGTTCGATTTTTGGTGGAATGCAAATATTTCACATAAAATGTGATAAAAGAGTCTTCTGTAAACTGGCGAACCTGTGATGTGAGAAGTACATTGGACCATTTGTGAATCAATTTTAACGAATTTTAATGGTTTTATTTTTAACCATTTAGTTAATGAATTTAATAAATTTTAATGACTATTAATAGTTAATATTAAATTAATATTAATGCAAGATAACCAGAATAATTAAATTAATAAACCTTAATAGTGACATAAAATAAATGGATGTCCAATTAGAAACTGTACGGAATAAAGTTACTTTGTTCATTCAGGAAATTAAACATAATCCCTACAGCCACGTCGGAATTTTAGGGGAAAGAAAAAGAAAGAAAATGAGAAGAATTCTTTAAATAAAGAAAAAGAAATTTGGCTTCAATTTACTTTAATTTAAAGAAAATAGCAAAGAAAAGCGGCTTCCTTTTAATTTAGTTTAATAGTCTCTTTCTGCTTTACTCAAAGTAGACTTTACTCAGAGTAGAGAGATTGGCAGCTGTTACTCTTGTAACATATGTATTCATAGCATAGACCACATACATTAAAGCAAGCAGGAGTCCTTTCACAAGGGGTCACTAGGCTGGGTTGCCTACGCAAAACTGACTGACAGCTGAAACCTGAGACAGAATAATGACTCTTTCTTCTTTAAAAGAAAATAGAGTCCAAATTTCTTCTTTCGCAAGAAAAAGAAAAAGAAAATGGAAAGAAAATTTAAAGAAAATTTTTCCCCTAAGATAACGGCGTGGCTGTAACTTAAGATTAAACTTTTAAAACTCTGTGTGTTTAGATCCATCACTGAGACACATCTTGCAGGGTTCCATCTGTAAACGTTTTTTTCATTATGATCTTGCTAACGCTAGCTTTCGGACTTGTTAGGCTGCTCTGCAACCTATTCCTGTTTCTAATTTCAGCTCCAACTTCGTTAACTGCAGCCACCGGAAGCGCCCGAATCAGCTGCAGTGAGCCGGGCGGAATGAGCAGTTCCGGAGAAAACGGAAATTCCGGGGAGGATTTGAACCGGAAATCGCTGAGCGCCTCAGATCGCCTGGAACGAATCATTTTCGAACTGCTGGAAACCGAACGATGCTATGTCGAAGTATGTTCGACTGAATAATTAAGGTGTAATGTGAATAGTAGCTGTGGATAAATAGGACTACACTCTCACACAGACATGTGCAGGAGGGGACATTCTGGGGGGGGGGTGAGCCGGCGGCCAAAGGCCGCCGGAAAACCGGATTTTTCGGTTTTTTGCTCAAAAAACCGGTAAAATCCGGATTCTGGAGGGGTGAGGTGAGGACCCCTCTGGGGGGAGAGCTCCAAGTTTGGGGGGTGGTTAAACCCCCCCCCCCCCAACCACATGTATGCAGTCTCACAGTGGCGACAAGCTAAACCTGAAGCCTGATGTTTGGAAAGAGCTATAGTTTCTTCCCCGTTATTCTACGTTAAATGAAAACGTTTTACAAAAAAACTGATCAAATATTTTGTAAAACATTTTGACACATCAAACAATGAAGTACCTAATGTTGTCTGTTCTGTAACGGCTTTGTTTATTCGCTGTTTTCTGTTTCGGACAAAGGCTTTGTCTTAGGGCCTTTTCAAGAAAGAGTAGAGTAGAGTTAAACTTAACTCAATTCTTTTCATGAGAGTTAAAAGGTGGAAAGTGAAGCTTGAGTTTAGTTAAAAGAGATAAAAAAGTTAATTTTAACTTAACTCTACTCTAACCTTTTTTGAAGAGGTCCTTACAGGACTGGCATTGTTATAGCTTTCATATTGAGTATTTTAAGGTAAAATTTTTGTTTAATTCATTTTTTGTTTGTTCTAGGACTTGGATAATGTTTATGACAACTATCTCCAGCCTTTGGGCGAAAGTGGACTGCTTTCTGCCAATCAAGAAATTTTGGAGGATCTACTTCAGAACGTTGATTCCATCAAAAAGTTTCAGAAAAGTTTTCTGGAAGAAATCAAGGAAGCAGCCGGAACCGGATTTTTGGACTCCAAAACCTATCCCTCCCCCAGCGAATTGAGAGTGATTAGTTTACTGATTAATTTACTAAATTTAAAACAAGTTTTTGGTATTAGATAAAGTCCCCTTTGAATTCTGACAGCTGGTTTTATAAAAAAGAAACAAATTTTGTTAATTTAAATGTTAACGTTAATTTGGATATCAGTTAACGAGTAGTTAACTAAATAAAGTAATCCAAAATTTTGAAGTGGAAAATAAATATGCAAAAATTAATTTTCGATGCGATTTGATCCACCGACTGTTGGTTTTGTGATGTGAAGTGACCGGACGACTGCATTACGTAGCAACTGATTAATTTTTCTTTAGAATGCTCTGATCCATTTGGGTGGTGCCTTTGTGAATCAAGCGCCTCGATTCAAAGTCTACAGCAGTTTCTGTGCGGCTCATTTCAAGTTTCAGAAGCTGATGCTTCAAAGTATGCTAATTAAGAATATTTAAGGACAGTTTAGCTAATAATTAAGCTAAGCATGCTGGTTGTCAATTAATATATAATGATAATAATTTAAGAATGCAGATCGTCGGTTAGCTTAACCTTTCAATGTCAAGCTGGTGCTTAAAAGTAATCTACAAATGTCAACTAAGACTATCAGACTATATTAAAGTAAACTAATTAAATTAGCATATTGTATTATGCTTAACTCAGACTTTAATTTTACGACTGCCGCTCGCTTGTCACTTGTCGCTCGCAAATCCTCTGAATTGATGGATATTTCTTTCCATCTTATTTTAAAATTTCTCATGTTTTAGAGGAATCAAATCAGGAGCTTCAAGAATTTCTGAGCGCTCGGAATACTCAACGTCAGCATTCCGCGACCATCGAATCCTACCTAATCAAACCGGTTCAGCGCGTTCTTCGCTACCCGTTGTTTCTCCAGCAGATGAAACAACTGACCGAAGAGAAGACGCCGGAGCAAGTCAAAATAATTGGTACGATGTAGTTGAACATTATAAATTAAGCTATTGTAAGATATTCGTATATCGATACTGTATGATATATAAGCCATGGTAAGATATATATATATATATATATATATATATATATATATATATATATATATATATATATATATATATATATATATATATATATATATACTCGTTGAAAGTTCCAAGCGAAAATATTGAATAAAGAATCTTCTATGTCTGCAATCCAGAGTTTATAATAGGAAGAGAAAGTATTGTTATTGAGCATAAGCATGGCATTGTTTAAACTTTCAAACTAAATATTTTAAACTCCTATTTCAAACTCCTTTTTGCTTGTAATTAATCAGTGCTCTTTTCTAGAAGCGTTATCCAAAATGGAGAAGGTGGCGGAGTACATCAATGAGATGCAGCGAATTTATGAAGAATACGGCTACACTTTCTCCATTCTCCAAACCAAAACTCAGGATTCCGTAAGTCTTGTGGTGATATGCTGGTTTCGTTGGCGACCCACGAATGGCTAAATGTGGAGAGGTTTGGGTCCTAGGTTGAGAGTTGTGAGCTGAGAATGAAAGAACGAACGAAAAACTAAGATGTGTCACTACAGCACCTCCAACCCGAAAATTCTGGTTAAATATCAAGATTGAGAGATGTGAAGAAAAGTGTCCAGGGCGGGTACCGAACCAGAGACAGCCGGTTTTACAGCCGGACATTGGAATTCAAACCGACATACTTGCGTTATGTCTGGTTGCAGATTTATGAACGATGTAGGATGGACAGCTTTACCACCATCGTACATCGGGGCATAGAAATGCCTCAAGTTGTCTGAGTTTGCAATTTATTAAAATGACCAAAATCTTTAGGCAACATCAGTTAGTATATTAATATTAATTAATATCACTTAACTATTACTTAATTTTTCTATTTCAGTCGATCAGCCTAGACCTGCCCAGCCTTCTGATGTGCGGGGAGGTGGAGTGGCTGAACCCCTTTGACGATTCCCCCGTCGCGAGCGGAAACGGCGCTGGGAATCGTCAGAAGAAGCAGCAGCAACTCAATTCTCAAGCGCCCATGCTCTGCGTCTGCTTTGTCTTTCGAACGGCCATTGTCCTACTGGGCTTCGACCGCTTTCGACTCAACAATAAGAAAGGAAATACCAAGGTGAACTGCTAAAACTGTGTTAATTAATTAGTACTCCAATTAATGAGTACTGTTGAGACAAAGCCTCTTAACTTCAGCACAGCCATTGGCAAATTCATTTGTTCTGAACAACCTTTGAATTCTATCATGCGTAATTTCTTGCTCTCAATCTCACTCACCCCGAACGAAGGAACACCCAAATAATTCCGTTTTTTTCTGGAGGAAAGTTTTGGTAAAAGACGAAAAACGCACGGATGTTATCTTTCACATTATCCTGCTCCAATATAAATTTGTCATCCCCCTAATATCAGCATAGCAGCAAAAGTTTTATCCGAACATTTTCGCTGACTGGTTTGTTAGGATATTTAGATTCCAATTTTATCTGCTTAAAATATGTCTTAATTCTTCAGACCGATTCACTTATCGCCATTCAACGCCTGATTCCAATCAGAGAAGTGGAAGTCAATGGATCTGACGCCGGCTCTTCCAACGAACTGAGTCTCTGGGTTCTCATTCATATCGACAGAACCCTGGGTCTGGAGAAGACATACCACTTTGCTAACCAGTAAGAAATTGTTGCAAACGATTTAATAAGCAAGAGTACATAATAGATAAGAGTGTGGCAGATGGGTCCAGCACTTTTAATATACCGGAAACAGTCAGTTAGCTTTTCAAGCAGTTGTCCAGGTTTTGTTGTTCAGCCAGCTATTTATTTATCATTTTTAATCATTCTAGACGCCCGGAAATGAAACAGCATTTCCTGAAAGCCATTCGCCGGGCCGGATCTCAGCTTCTGAAAGAACTATCCGTTTCAGCTCACGCTGGCAGCAGCGGCAGCAGTAAGCGATCATCGCCGAACAAGCGGCCGGCCAGGCCAAAATCCGTTCAGCCCGAGGACCTGCGAGCTGGCGCTGTGAACGGTGTGCATAACGGAGTTGGAGGCGAGCCCAGCTCTTCGCTGATTGGTCCGCTGAGCATCTCCTGCCAGCGAACTGCCGTAGATGAGCACAGCGGTCTCTCCTCGCCCGACTCTGGCCTGCCCCCCTCGGCCCCCCGTGCCTCCTCCCTTGAACCCCCAACCTGCCCGGCCCCGTCCAATCAGAAGCGGCCCGGCAGCTACCATTCCTGCCAGTCAGATGCCGGCTACGGCAGTAACAGTGAAATGACTGCCGGGGGGCACTGTCGAAAGACGCTGACTCAAACTAATATTTAGTATACGCCCCCTCCCGTCCCCTGTTACAAACCCCTTTGTCTTCTGTTGTCGATTCTTTGTATGTGGCTTTAAAAATTACTTACTGCAAGAGTACATAATAGATAAGAGTGTGACAAGCTCCAGCTCTTTGTAAATTTATGCACTCTTGCAAGAGTACACTAGCATAACAGTCTGGTGCCTAAAATTCCAATTTCAATGCTGAACAGGGAATAAGATTAAATTTTAATAATGAGTGTTGTGTACTCTTCAATCGACAAATCGACTATCTTTATTAGGTCTTCATTGATTGACCTCTGTGATGTACCTACTGTCTAGTCAGTTTATGATATGTTTTGATATCCACACTTTTACCAGTAAAGATATCTGTTCATATGTTGACGAGAGTGCTGCTGTCTCATAACAGTTCCATAAATAATTTATTTACATTTCCACAACTGGGTTGTGGCAGGGAGAAATCATGATTGAAAGAGATACAGAAAAACGTTCGGAGCTGGAATGAAACCACCGACTTTCAACTCACTAGCATAACATTTGTCCAACTTTCAAAGATGGCGATTTTCTCACTTTGACAGTGCAACATATAAAAAAGAAGTGCCGAGTTATCAATTTATACCAATTTTACTTTTCACTAGCGATAAAATAGTCATTTTCTTGTTTTCTGCAGAAATGAAGTCAGATTGGAAACCTTGTACGTGAAAGGACTCTTTACTTGTTAAATTAGCTACGATCTCGATTTTGATAGACACATACAGCCCGCAAATGAAAACTGTTGGCTCAAGGCACAAATCTGGTCTAATACCTATTGAAAGACCATAGGATAATGTGGAGTGCAGCTCCACAGACCGACAGAAAACGGGTCGAGTAGATCGGCGAGAAGAAAGAAAGGGTTGACCCGTCAGAGATTTTAACCAAACATTTCGATTTGTTGCATTTTTAGCGTTTTTTTTAAAATGTCTTAAAAATCACTAAAAATTTCATTTTTTACAACTTTTCGATCAAAAATGTTGAAAATTTGCAATTGTTGCAAATTTTGGAGTTATCCTTCTTAAAATTTCAGACGTTTTCAGGGGCAGATCCCTCTCTCTGTAGACCCTTAGTAGTAGAGTAGACCACGTGTTCACATATGATTAAGGCACAAACAAAACAAATATAAATTAAATATTTATTTCAGTCTTTTCTAACATTCACTCAAGCTGTTCAATTATCGAAATTTTGTCATGGTTTTCATAAATCGAAAAGCAACCCGGTTCCAGTTCGTGATACGCTTTCGGACCGCCGGAATTCCCAGCGTATGAAATAGGAAAATTGCAACACCAAAGCAAATGTTTAGTACAAATGCCACACCGTAGAGCTCAAGGTTTTGGTTATAAATAGCCCCAGCTCCGATCATCCAAGTTAGCAGATTTAAGGGTGCAATGAAGAATAATCCGGAACAGTTTATGCTAAAAAATAAAACAGAAAATTAACTAATTGTTGGATCATCTGTGCTTGGTATTTAATTATTCATTTAATTTAATTAATTTAAAGTTATATTTTAGTTATTGATTACTGATAATAAATTAAATGCGGATTTTTAGATTCCCTCTTCTTGAACAAAGCTGGAAATTGTCGAATGGTTATTTGTGAGTGGCACACCCAGACGGAAAAGTTGCCAAACCGTGACCTACCTACATGAAGCAAAGTTCGGTAACAAAGTTGCGTTTGAACTACGGTTTAAAAAAACTTGTGAAATCCATTGTTCGATGCAGCCGTTATAAGTGTTGCTGGGTTCTAGTTTACTGTAGGAGCATTAGAATACAATACAGTAAGAATAAAGAAATAGAACCAAATGTGAATTTACATAGTGGGAAAGAAACTCATTCAAGCACGGTCATACGTTATGTATGGAGCTTGAAATTGAAATTTTACTTACTAATTCGTTGCATACTTCCATTTTGCTGCCAACGGTAGCCTATCCAAATCATTCACTATCAGTTGACTGGTAGCTGCATCGGCAAGACAGACACCGGAAATACTACCAACCAACACTAGGCCAGAATTGAGCCAGTGAAACTGGCTACCGAAATTTGTCCAACAGCTAAAGTTGTAAGCGAACAAGATCTTAGTTTATTCGTTTAAATTTGTAAATTATTGCACCTTTTGGCAAATCTCAGAACTCAAGAGAAATCTTTCTATTCCAGCAGCAGTCGTATTCCCTAATAAGTGTTTGATTGTTGCCAAGGATACGCTAATGCACAGGGTTGTCTCAATTTTTAAGTCAGAATATGCAAATTAGTTTCAATTCATCGATACTCTTCAGTAAGTTGCTTTAAAAAGCAGAGACAGCTGGCTTTTGGCAAATGTTGGACAGACTGCATTGGTTAACAACAAGATGGGTCTGATAGAAAGCGGAAGCGAATTCTCTAATTTCTATATTGAAAAATCTAAGGTCCGATGCCACGTATGTATTCTTTAACTTTCCACTTACAAGTGAAGTGACGATAGTTCTTCGAAAGCCAATGCCGAAATCGCAGTTGCTACTGACGCTGGCACTAAAACACAAATGTATGACGGTTTAATTTTGGCGGCTTAGAATTAGGACGCGGTGCGAATTGTAGCATGCGTGGAAGTATATAACTGTATACCTGTGTGAAAGTTTGTCCTATGCGCGTGTAAATGTCGAAATAAAGACCGGACTTCGTGTTGAATTTAGAAAACTAGATGCAGGTTCAGGCCTAAGGTGTGTGATGCTAAAAACTAAGTCAGAACCCTATTTCTCCTCCAACCTAAGACATAGAATACACGAAATTAGTTTTTACTCAACAATAGCAATTAAAATTGGCAAATTAGTCAAACAACAAATAATACCGTTATTCACACAAGATACACGGTCCTACACCAAACTACCGGGACCAACCAGAAACCTGCCTCTGATCCGCCGCCGGTCGACTTTCTTCAGGAAATACAGGCCTTGAAGGAGTATTTTGAACAGAAACTCAGCAAGCCGCTCCCGTTCAGAAACAGATTTCTCAGAAATGTCAACATTGCGGACGACGAGGGCACGACCCGGATAAATGTTGACAAGTACCCGAATCTGGCCCCACCGAACTGGACCAATCCTCGACGGAACTCGACGAGAACAAGTTTCGGGAGTGGACCAAAATTATCCTTATCCACCCGCTGTAGGGCCCCCACAGCCTTATTATCCCCCCAAGCCTACCCCCCTCAGTATGCTCAGCCGTTGCCGCAGCAATACGCTTATCCACAGCCGCAACAGCAGCAGTGGCAGCCGCCTCAGGCGAGCCCGCCTGCACCTCCGGCCCAACCGATGCAACAGCAACAATGGCATCCGGCTCCACAACAACAGTATGGTGCACCGGCACCACAAGGCCAACCGGCACCACAAGCCCAGCAGGCGCCTTTGCCCCCGGCTATGCAACAGAATTTTGTTCCGGCGACTCATTCACAACCGGGTATAGCCCCCCCCCAGGGGTCCCTACCTTGGTTCCGGTTAATCCGGGGACGGCACCCACGACCCAGGCGCAACCACAACAGAACCTGGTAGGGCTCCTGGATGTCCAGGATTTTGTGGAATATCAGTCAGTTAGATGTGTTAAGCCTAAGTATAGGGATCTTAAAAGTACAGTAATCTTTTAAACTCTACAGTATCTCTACAGTATTTTACAGTAACCTTTTAGATTTTACAGTATTGCTACATTAGGTCTACTTTGTTTGTTCTACAGTGTGAAGCTGGTAGTACATGCTTAGAAATGGTTATACTGTAGGTTTGTGATGTAAATATAATAGGGAAACTAGTATTTAAGATAACAGATGTCTAAAATTACACTTCTATTTGACAAACAATCAATCTTTCTTTACTCGTGTGTAGGGTTGGCTTTTATTGATTGACTGACACTATATAAGGTCTGTTCAAAACCGGTTCGGCGCAGTTTTGTTGGGGTCTATTGTACTGAGAGGTGGGGATTGCCCTTTATCCGCCATTATTGAGTTGTACCGGTAGTTTGGTGTAGGATCGTGTATCTTGTGTGAATAACGGTATTATTTGTGGTTTGACTAATTTGCCAATTTTAATTGCTATTGTTGAGTAAAAACTAATTTCGTGTATTCTATGTCTTAGGTTGGAGGAGAAATAGGGTTCTGACTTAGTTTTTAGCATCACACACCTTAGGCCTGAACCTGCATCTAGTTTTCTAAATTCAACACGAAGTCCGGTCTTTATTTCGACATTTACACGCGCATATAGGACAAACTTTCACACAGGTATACAGTTATATACTTCCACGCATGCTACAATTCGCACCGCGTCCTAATTCTAAGCCGCCAAAATTAAACCGTCATACATTTGTGTTTTAGTGCCAGCGTCAGTAGCAACTGCGATTTCGGCATTGGCTTTCGAAGAACTATCGTCACTTCACTTGTAAGTGGAAAGTTAAAGAATACATACGTGGCATCGGACCTTAGATTTTTCAATATAGAAATTAGAGAATTCGCTTCCGCTTTCTATCAGACCCATCTTGTTGTTAACCAATGCAGTCTGTCCAACATTTGCCAAAAGCCAGCTGTCTCTGCTTTTTAAAGCAACTTACTGAAGAGTATCGATGAATTGAAACTAATTTGCATATTCTGACTTAAAAATTGAGACAACCCTGTGCATTAGCGTATCCTTGGCAACAATCAAACACTTATTAGGGAATACGACTGCTGCTGGAATAGAAAGATTTCTCTTGAGTTCTGAGATTTGCCAAAAGGTGCAATAATTTACAAATTTAAACGAATAAACTAAGATCTTGTTCGCTTACAACTTTAGCTGTTGGACAAATTTCGGTAGCCAGTTTCACTGGCTCAATTCTGGCCTAGTGTTGGTTGGTAGTATTTCCGGTGTCTGTCTTGCCGATGCAGCCACCAGTCAACTGATAGTGAATGATTTGGATAGGCTACCGTTGGCAGCAAAATGGAAGTATGCAACGAATTAGTAAGTAAAATTTCAATTTCAAGCTCCATACATAACGTATGACCGTGCTTGAATGAGTTTCTTTCCCACTATGTAAATTCACATTTGGTTCTATTTCTTTATTCTTACCGTATTGTATTCTAATGCTCCTACAGTAAACTAGAACCAGCAACACTTATAACGGCTGCATCGAACAATGGATTTCCAAGTTTTCTCTAAATCGTAGTTTAAATACAACTTTGTTACCAAACTTTGCCCCATGTTGCGGTTGGCGACTTTTCCGTGTGAGTGTGTTGCTCACAAATAAAGTTGACAAATTCGACAAATTCTAGCGTTGTTCAAGACAAGCGAATCTGAAAATCGGCATTTAATTTATTCTCAGTAATCAATAATTAAATTTTGAAATTTCTGTCACTCTTTTACCCTTGTATCAGGTATATTAAGCACAGGTGGTCCAACAATTAGTTAATTTTCTGTTTTATTTTTTAGCATAAACTGTTCCGGATTATTCTTCATTGCACCCTTAAATCTGCTAACTTGGATGATCGGAGCTGGGGCCATTTATAACCAAAACCTGGAGCTCTACGGTGTGGCATTTGTACTAAACATTTGCTTTGGTGTTGCAATCTTCCTGTTTCATACGCTGGGAATCCCTGCGGTCCGAAAGCGTATCACTAACCTGAACCGGGCTGCTTTCCGGTTTATGAAAACCATGACAAAATTTCGATAATTGAACAGCTTGAGTGAATGTTAGAAAAGACTGAAATAAATATTTAATTTATATTTGTTTTGTTTGTGCCTTAATCATATGTGAACACGTGGTCTACTCTACTACTAAGGATCTACTCCGACACTGAAGAGAGAGGTATCTGCCCCTGAAAACGTCTGAAATTTTAAGAAGGATAACTCCAAAATTTGCAACAATTGCAAATTTTCAACATTTTTGATCGAAAAGTTGTAAAAAATGAAACTGTTATTGATTCTTAAAACTTTTTTGACAAAAACGCTATAAACTCTGCTAAAAGTGGAAATGTTTGCTAAAAATCGCTGACGGGTCAACCCTTTCTTTCTTCTCGCCGATCTACTCGACCCGTTTTCTGTCGGTCTGTGGGGCTGCACTCCACATTATCCTATGGTCTTTCAATAGGTATTAGACCAGATTTGTGCCTTGAGCCAACAGTTTTCATTTGCGGGCTGTATGTTTGTATCAAAATCGAGATCGTAGCTAATTTAACAAGTAAAGAGTCCTTTCACGTACAAGGTTTCCAATCTGACTTCATTTCTGCAGTAAACAAGAAAATGACTATTTTATCGCTAGTGAAAAGTAAAATTGGTATAAATTGATAACTCGGCACTTCTTTTTTATATGTTGCACTGTCAAAGTGAGAAAATCGCCATCTTTGAAAGTTGGACAAATGTTATGCTAGTGAGTTGAAAGTCGGTGGTTTCATTCCAGCTCCGAACGTTTTTCTGTATCTCTTTCAATCATGATTTCTCCCTGCCACAACCCAGTTGTGGAAATGTAAATAAATTATTTATGGAACTGTTATGAGACAGCAGCACTCTCGTCAACATATGAACAGATATCTTTACTGGTAAAAGTGTGGATATCAAAACATATCATAAACTGACTAGACAGTAGGTACATCACAGAGGTCAATCAATGAAGACCTAATAAAGATAGTCGATTTGTCGACTGAAGAGTACACAACACTCATTATTAAAATTTAATCTTATTCCCTGTTCAGCATTGAAATTGGAATTTTAGGCACCAGGCCATTGTGCTAGTGTACTCTTGCAAGAATGCATAAATTTACAAAGAGCTGAAGCTTGTCACACTCTTATCTATTGTGTACTCTTGCAGTAAGTAATTTTTAAAGCCACATACAAAGAATCGACAACAGAAGACAAAGGGGTTTGTAACAGGGGACGGGAGGGGGCGTATACTAAATATTAGTTTGAGTCAGCGTCTTTCGACAGTGTCCCCCGGCAGTCATTTCACTGTTACTGCCGTAGCCGGCATCTGACTGGCAGGAATGGTAGCTGCCAGGCCGCTTCTGATTGGACGGGGCCGGGCAGGTTGGGGGTTCAAGGGAGGAGGCACGGGGGGCCGAGGGGGGCAGGCCAGAGTCGGGCGAGGAGAGACCGCTGTGCTCATCTACGGCAGTTCGCTGGCAGGAGATGCTCAGCGGGCCAATCAGCGAAGAGCTGGGCTCGCCTCCAACTCCGTTATGCACACCGTTCACAGCGCCAGCTCGCAGGTCCTCGGGCTGAACGGATTTTGGCCTGGCCGGCCGCTTGTTCGGCGATGATCGCTTGCTGCTGCCGCTGCTGCCAGCGTGAGCTGAAACGGATAGTTCTTTCACAAGCTGAGATCCGGCCCGGCGAATGGCTTTCAGGAAATGCTGTTTCATTTCCGGGCGTCTAGAATGATTAAAAATGATAAATAAATAGCTGGCTGAACAATAAAACCTGGACAACTGCTTGAAAAGCTAACTGACTGTTTCCGGTATATTAAAAGTGCTAGACCCATCTGCCACACTCTTATCTATTATGTACTCTTGCTTATTAAATCGTTTGCAACAATTTCTTACTGGTTAGCAAAGTGGTATGTCTTCTCCAGACCCAGGGTTCTGTCGATATGAATGAGAACCCAGAGACTCAGTTCGTTGGAAGAGCCGGCGTCAGATCCATTGACTTCCACTTCTCTGATTGGAATCAGGCGCTGAATGGCGATAAGTGAATCGGTCTGAAGAATTAAGATATATTTTAAGCAGATAAAATTGGAATCAAAATATCCTATCAAACCAGTCAGCGAAAATGTTCGGATAAAACTTTTGCTGCTAGGCTGATATTAGGGGGGGATGACAAATTTATGTTGGAGCAGGATAAAGTGAAAGCTAACATAACATAACAGCTCCAAAAAACGGGGTTATTTGTGGGTTCCTTCGTTCGGGGTGGGTGAGAGGGAGAGCAAGAAATTACGCATGAAACAATTCAAAGGGTATTCAGAACAAATGAATTTGATAATGGCGGTGCTGAAGTTAAGAGCCCTTAACGTCAAGAGTAGGGCGCGGAGTTCCCGGTGGACGGTACCCACCTTGGAACACACTTGCACTGCTGCAATGTCCGCCTACCTCCAGCGAGGGAGTGTTGGGTGCAAACGAGTCATGTACTCAAAATGGATTATACAACTTTCCGGGTTTGTCTCTGATCCCACCTTATCTGCGCTTGGGGCTTGGAGTGTCGGAGCTCCTCTACTTTGCGTATGAGCAGTTAAGGATGGACGTCTTATTACCGGAGCCGAAAGGCCAAGAAGATGTCAGCTCCAGCTTCCCATTGTGGGACAGCATTCAGGCGACGAAGAGAGAATCATAGTTATGACTGACGGGGAGAGACAAAGGTTAGCGCCCTCATATAGCCTCTTGGCTGAGTAGCCCGGCAATAACAACAACCACAAGTTAAGAGCCTTTGTCTCAACAGTACTCATTAATTGGAGTACTAATTAATTAACACAGTTTTAGCAGTTCACCTTGGTATTTCCTTTCTTATTGTTGAGTCGAAAGCGGTCGAAGCCCAGTAGGACAATGGCCGTTCGAAAGACAAAGCAGACGCAGAGCATGGGGGCTTGAGAGTTGAGTTGCTGCTGCTTCTTCTGACGATTCCCAGCGCCGTTTCCGCCCGCGACGGGGGAATCGTCAAAGGGGTTCAGCCATTCCACCTCCCCGCACATCAGAAGGCTGGGTAGGTCTAAGCTGATCGACTGAAATAGACAAATTAAGTAATAGTTAAGTGATATTAATTAATATTAATATACTAACTGATGTTGCCTAAAGATTTTGGTCATTTTAATAACTTGCAAACTCAGACAACTTGAGGCATTTCTATGCCCGGATGTACGATGGTGGTAAAGCTGTCCATCCTACATCGTTCATAAATCTGCAACCAGACATAACGCAAGTATATATGTCGGTTTGAATTCCACTGTACGGCTGTAAAACCGGCTGTCTCTGGTTCGATTCCCGCCCTGGACACTTTTCTTCACATCTCTCAATCTTGATATTTAACCAGAATTTTCGGGTCGGAGGTGCTGTAGTGACACATCTTAGTTTTTCGTTCGTTCTTTCATTCTCAGCTCACAACTCTCAACCTAGGACCCAAACCCCTCCGCATTTAGCCATTCGTGGGTCGCCAACGAAACCAGCACATCACCACAAGACTTACGGAATCCTGAGTTTTGGTTTGGAGAATGGAGAAAGTGTAGCCGTATTCTTCATAAATTCGCTGCATCTCATTGATGTACTCCGCCACCTTCTCCATTTTGGATAACGCTTCTGAAAAAGAGCATGATTAATTACAAGCAAAAAGGAGTTTGAAATAGGAGTTTAAAATATTTAGTTTGAAAGTTTAAACAATGCCATGCTTATGCTCAATAACAACACTGTCTCTTCCTATTATAAACTCTGGATTGCAGACATAGAAGATTCTTTATTCAATATTTTCCCTTGGAACTTTCAACGAGTATATATATCTTACCATGGCTTATATATCATACAGTATCGATATACGAATATCTTACAATAGCTTAATTTATAATGTTCAACTACATCGTACCAATTATTTTGACTTGCTCCGGCGTCTTCTCTTCGGTCAGTTGTTTCATCTGCTGGAGAAACAACGGGTAGCGAAGAACGCGCTGAACCGGTTTGATTAGGTAGGATTCGATGGTCGCGGAATGCTGACGTTGAGTATTCCGAGCGCTCAGAAATTCTTGAAGCTCCTGATTTGATTCCTCTAAAACATGAGAAATTTTAAAATAAGATTGAAAGAAATATCCATCAATTCAGAGGATTTGCGAGCGACAAGTGACAAGCGAGCGGCAGTCGTAAAATTAAAGTCTGAGTTAAGCATAATACAATATGCTAATTTAATTAGTTTACTTTAATATAGTCTGATAGTCTTAGTTGACATTTGTAGATTACTTTTAAGCACCAGCTTGACATTGAAAGGTTAAGCTAACCGACGATCTGCATTCTTAAATTATTATCATTATATATTAATTGACAACCAGCATGCTTAGCTTAATTATTAGCTAAACTGTCCTTAAATATTCTTAATTAGCATACTTTGAAGCATCAGCTTCTGAAACTTGAAATGAGCCGCACAGAAACTGCTGTAGACTTTGAATCGAGGCGCTTGATTCACAAAGGCACCACCCAAATGGATCAGAGCATTCTAAAGAAAAATTAATCAGTTGCTACGTAACGCAGTCGTCCGGTCACTTGACATCACAAAACCAACAGGCGGTGGATCAAATCGCATCAAAAATTAATTTTTGCATATTTATTTTCCACTTCAAAATTTTGGATTACTTTATTTAGTTATTAACTACTCGTTAACTGATATCCAAATTAACGTTAACACTTAAATTAACAAATTAACAATTTTCTTTTTTATAAAACCAGCTATCAGAATTCAAAGTGGACTTTATCTAATATCAAAAACTTGTTAAATTTAGTAAATTAACTAGTAAACTAATCACCCTCAATTCGCTGGGGGAGGGATAGGTTTTGGAGTCCAAAAATCCGGTTCCGGCTGCTTCCTTGATTTCTTCCAGAAAACTTTTCTGAAACTTTTTGATGGAATCCACGTTCTGAAGCAGGTCTTCCAGAATTTCTTGATTGGCCGAAAGTAGTCCACTTTCACCTAAAGGCTGGAGATAGTTATCATAAACATTATCCAAGTCCTGAAACAGACAAGCAAAAACGTGAAATAATTTTTTAAGCTTACATTGTATTGGGGAAAATAAAATGCGCATGTCCTCACGTCACTAAGGCAATGTTGTTGGCCAAAACATTATAAAGCAAAGGCAAACGCTATGTTTTTCTGATTCCAATTAAAAATATTTAAATGATTTACTTTCGAATGACTTCAGTTTTTAACTGGTAGAATGTTAAAGCAGCATATTTCTGCTTGAAAAGCTACAAAATCCAACTAACAAAGTAATGATAACAGACAGCGCGCTACTGACGCCCATTTGTCGGCGCCACGAGGTAATTCAGTTTTTTGCGCATGACAATTGTAGACGCGCGACGATGCAGAGAATTGTAGCATGTAGCTGCTTGTTGTATGTAATATGCATTGACACACTTTTCCACGCAGGAAAGCATAATTGAAGGGTGACTAGACTGAAAAGTACTTTGTAACTGCAGTGATGTAGAGTAAAAACTATTTTACTAGTACAAACCGATTGCTTTCTTTATCCTGATATACGATTTGTATATCAGGATAATATATATAAATATATATATATATATATATATATATATATATATATATATATATATATATATATACCAGAAAGAGTCAGCCTAATTAATAATTAATACATGGGCATACTTCGACATAGCATCGTTCGGTTTCCAGCAGTTCGAAAATGATTCGTTCCAGGCGATCTGAGGCGCTCAGCGATTTCCGGTTCAAATCCTCCCCGGAATTTCCGTTTTCTCCGGAACTGCTCATTCCGCCCGGTTCGCTGCAGCTGATTCGGGCACTACCGATGGCTGCAGTTAACGAAGTCGGAGCTGAAATTAGAAACAGGAATAGGTTGCAGAGCAGCCTAACAAGTCCGAAAGCTAGCGTTAGCAAGATCATAATGAAAAGAACTTTTGCAGATGGAACCCTGTAAGATGTGTCTAAGCAATGGATCCAAACACACAGAGTTTTAAAATTTTAATCCAAAGTTAGGGATTATGTTTAATTTCCCGATTGAACAAAGTAAGTTTATGACGTATATACAGTTTGTAAGTAATTGACATCCATATATTTTATGTTTAATTAAGGTTTATTAATTTAGTTATTCTGGTAATAACTAAAATTCGTTAAAATTAATTCACAAATGGTCCATAGAACTGCTCACGTGAGGGATTCTCCTGTCAGTTTACAGAAGACTCGTTTATCACATTTTTTGTGAAATATTTGCATTCTACGGAGAATCGAACCAAAGCCTATTCGGTTCCCATTCAGATGGAAATCCACTCGGCCATGACAACTTACAGAATTGATGGCGCTGATCACAGTGATAAGGAGACGATTGGGTGCTTTGAGAACTGTCACCTTGCTGGAAATAAAAAATAAAGGATGAGAAAAAATTATTTAAAATTTTAAAATTAAGCTACTGGGGACTAAGCGCATGGCAAATATCTGATTTTAAATAAACAAAAGTACAACTTACGTTTTTCTAATCAGACAAAATTTACTCAAATTTGAAAGTTAAATCAACACTATTATTCTTTAAACAGCAAACTGTGTTATGACACATTTTCAATTTGTTTTTTATAACTTTCTTACGAAAATTCCACTTACTCCGTCAGAGTTTGGCAAGAGTTCGTTTGCAGGAATAATCGGAAGACTGTAACGCTGCCTTCCATAGCCTCCCAGAAGTGATCTAACAATGCTATGTCCTAAAGCAACACAAACAGGACAATAATAAATAAATAAAATAAATTAAAATAAAATTATAAAGAAACTGAAGTTTTGCTTAAATCTGCATAAAACATTTTGCTCTTTCGGTTACATTCCAGATTTTTTAAATAGGCTAAGTGATAACGAAACAGCTTTAGGAAAACCGTAAAGAGCTGTTCTTGGAGCTTGTTTACGAAAATGCCAGAAGAAAATTCGAAACCGACGAAATTGTCCTTAAAATTAAAAAAGGTTAATTAAGACGAGTTGGACGTTTGCGGCTCGTTTCGCAAAAATAAAGGTGGGCCCGGGGAATCGGCTTGGCTCGGGAATATTTTTAAGGAGAGTCGGATAGGCGAGCTTAATAGCTTAAAGCCATCCAATAGTATCGAACTCTGAACAAAGTTTAAGCACGAAATCCGAAAATGCTAATATTGTGGCCGGACATTATATGAAAAAGAGAAACCGTATAAATTATGGTTACGGCTTTCCCACAGTACAGAACTGCCAAGCTTGCTAGGGATTAGTTTCAGAATAAGTCTTTAATGGATTACAGCTAATCCCAGAAAGATTCGGTTTAGGATTAGTTTCCGAAATCCGAAATCCAGCTGGGATTGTCAGAAATTATGGACCAGTAAAAGCGAGACTGCACTGAAGAGATCTAGAAAAAAGGTTTTAGAGATTACAAGAGCTGTGAGTCTTTATCGGCTATATTTGTTCGCTAGAGGTCCCTTGTAATCTCAAAACATAAACTTAAAATTTGAAAACATAAGTTCTGCTTTCAGGCATTAACTTTCGCCAGTTGATACAAAAGCCTATTTGAGCACCAGTTTGCATCAGCAAGTATGATACATCTTACATGCTCAACTCAACTTAAATTGGCATTAAGTCAACTACAAGCTTGTAAACGTTGAAATCCTATGAAGTAGAACAAAGTATTTAAATCATTGCCAGTGTGGAAAAACTGAGCTATCTATATAAGTCCAGCGTGGTTCGTGTCCAACAATGGTATAAAACGTTTTGCTTAGGTTAGGATTAAAAGTATTATCACAAAAGTGCTCTAAGTGGCTACAACACTGTTGCTGTCGTTTCGTTTGAGCTATTGGTGGACTTTGCGTCCAGACTGTACTGACAGGATAAGCATATCCTTAAAACCTGTTATTGAGGATTAAAGATTACGTACAACTACCAAGGATTGAGAATAGAAAATAAGTTGAGTAATAAGAAGTATTAGCAGGTTCTAACCTGATTATTGGAAAAAGTGAGCTGTTGCTCTAAAGTCTAATTTAAATTTTTAGTTTAATTTTAAGGTTTTTGAAGCGAAACTTACCCCAGATAATAAATTGACGAGCACCTAAGGATCCCCAATAAATCCAGGCATTTCTATTATTCATAACAGAAAATTTTAGTTGATTGAAATTTTAAAATTCTAGTCAACATAAGCCTTCGTTATGTAAAGGAATTTTGAGAAGGTTGGCAATTTCAGAAAACACAGCTGTCGAAAACGAAGAGCAGCAAATTCGTTAGCTTGGTGTTTTAAGAGACAATTATTGGTTCATAGAAAGAAGTTTATTACCAGAGAAAGCCGAAAATTCATGTTAAATTAATGATTAATTTCAACAGACTTGGGAAACTGCTCAATTTCCATAAAATGAAATTAACTTTCACCGAGCACCACGTGGCACAATTAATTTGGAAATGTTAATGAACAACACATTTCTCCAAGGTTTTTTCAGAAATTAAAAAGTTTGCAAATTCTAAACACGGCATGTTTTCAAATGTTAGAAATTGTGCAGGTTTATGTTTCCCGCCCAAACAAGATGTTTAATTTTAGACCTCTTTTAGTGAGTAGAAGGGCTGGTCAAGTAAAGATTAATTCAATTCTTTAATGCAAAAGATTGAAAGAGTATACTTCGCTTTCACACAGGTTAAACCTGTTATAGAACAGATCCAAGAAAATGGACAAAATCCGGAAAAATCCAGTCTATAGACGTGATCTGCATAAAATGAGCTTTGGGAAAATCAGAAATTTTCCTTTTGGAAACTCAGAAGAGAATTTGCTGTGAGAAAAATAAGTATTACTTAATTGGACACAATTAATTGCATCTATTCTTGAATCTGAACATTTGCCTTAAACAATCCTACGAGATTATATCAGATTGTCGGCCCGGTGAATATTAGAACCAACTACCAAGGATTTGGCTGCAATCGTGATAACCGAGAAATTTTGATTAGTAATTTTGAAAAGTCCTGTCAAAAGTAGATTACAATTCTACTTTTCTATTACAATTGCTAATGTCAGAATAAATATAAATAATTATAAAAATATGGGATAGTTTAGCTAATTCCTCATTGACTGTAATTGGACTAAATTCGCAGAATATCTGGTGTGGTTTGCAGAAAACCTACTAGATATTCTGCGAAGTGTAAACTTAAATGAGGGGGAAATCTTGTACTGTCTGCGTTATGAAAAAATCAAGCTAACCGAGCCTTCAAAAAGGCTACATCGTTCGAGCTAAATTTGAAATTCAACGCAAGCCACATGGGGGAAACTTGTAACCAGACGTTTATGGAGGGGATAAAAATAAAAAAGACATAAAATGTTGCAACGTTTTATTAAATGGCGATAAATGAACATTTTTAGACTCTCATAAAAAACCATCATAAACTCTGTTCTTTAGACCTTAATGAAATAAAAAAGCTAACAGAAGCACAATAAAAAAGATATTCTTCTATGACCAAGAGACGCTTAAACAAAAATGTCTGGCTGCGTAAAGGGTACCACCAGAAGAGTAAGGTAACTTTGGAGCTACCCAAGCTCAGGTACCTATGTCTATACTCTAACATTCATGTGTGTGTATGTGTGCGTAAGTCACAAAACTTTATATGAAAGAATTTTACCAGGGTCTGCTTGGGTAAGCAATTAGAAAGGCATTCAACACCAAGTTTTATCCTACCAAAGCTAACATAGGGTTATTTTGTGTACCAAAGATAAACCCTTTGGCACGCTCGTCATTGTATGTCACTATGGCTTTGCCTCAATTTAGGAGAAAATTACTGAAATTACTCGACCATAAAATGGACTTGTTAAATGGTCTTCATGAAAAACCTAATTTGCATAATTAGCTGAACCTGGAAGCATTTTGTGTGCTACAAATGTCTTGAAAAGTGACAGTTTAGCCCAGTCGGCCGTTTCAATGCTAATCCGAGGGTCCTCAGTTCGAGTCACTTTCGATACCAATTTTTTCAATCGAAAGTGTTGCACTACTGTAGTAGTCGATTTAGTTATTAAGCATGTAAATAACTCAATAATAAAGTTACGAATGATAAGTAGGTATTTTAGTGGTTAGTACACTTTATTACGGCTGTCACTGCCAGATTTACGTTAGAGATAATCCTTAAATGTTTTATCAAACAATATAGTAAGCCATCTGTACAAACCCGAGTTTAACAAAATCCTTATTTTCATCGAAAAACTCTTAATACACTCTAATGTACTACCCACAAACCCGCCCGAAACCAACCATTGAATGCTTACTTACTGTACTTGACGTTTCCCGACCCGCCTGCCCCACTGGCTTGGGAAGTCTCCGTTCCGGGCCAACCCCCGGGATCGCCCTCCTCCCCCATCGTTTGATCCGAGGAATCCGTGCTGGGATGATGACCACCACAGCTGAGGTTGAGGCTGAAATAAATGGAAAAAACTGAGCTATTTTAAATTTAACTTCAGTAAAAAATTTATAAAGTTAATTTAATTGTGAAAGAGTTTGCAGAAGAGTGGGCAAGCTTGAGTGGAGTTGACTGGGTTAAAAGAGTTACTCCACCGAACTTTGTTGCTAAGGGTTAATCAACTGTGGAGGGATTTGCCTTTTCCCATCAGTCACAGCTAGCTAGCAAGACAATCGCTTTAAAGTGTCATGAATGCGTTTTCTTTATTGCTGCTTAATTTTAACCAAAAAATCCTTTTAATCTCAAAAGAAACAGTAACTGAGCAGATCTAACTAATTTGCGAGATTCGTTAACACAGAGTTTCAGTAACAATTTAGCGAATTGAGGTTTTGGTATTAATTTATTACTGTAACGCTCTGTGCGATCACATATATTTTTGGAATCCTCACCAGTTGAGGCCCAGAACCTTAGACAAGGAATTTAGAGCAAATCTCCACTCGATGCTTGTCAACATAATTGATTATAGTAATTGTTTAATAAGTATTGACACCAAATTAGTTAGTGCTGATTTTTAGCGTCGCAGTGTTGTACGAATTATGCGGTATCAGCGAGATTAACAAAACAGGCTCAACGGAATCCATAACATGGTTACGAAATAAAAAAAATTTAAAAATTTAAAAATCAATTGATCCTAGTAGCTGCTTCACACTTTCACTCTTTCCGTTCTGCCCAGTTATCTTGCCGACACGATCTCAGACTGTTGGCTCTGCTGTGCAGAACAATTTTCCGGGATTTTTCGGTTCGAAAAGGTTCGAAATCCGGATTTTTCAGCTACTTGCTCATGCTCCCCCAGTGCTGTAGCACAGAAAAATATGGTTGTTTGCGTCAAACAGGAACAAAAATTTTGTCAAAAACTATCCACAGGGAAGCCACACAAAGGAACTTCTTACAGAAATCACAAATGAAATTTCTACCTAACCCAATGTTTATGAGAGTTCTCAAATCAGCCTGCTATTCAGCCTTTTATCCGTCTTTGGATATGACTTGGCTGCTTCCTAAGTGCAGAAGAAGGCTTTAATTTGCAACAACATGTAGCAAAGCTTCGTATTTTGTTGACATCTGGGGGCCGTTGCATAAAAGTGATTAGTTGATTAGTGATTAGTGATTAGTTGATTAGTGTAGCAGTTTTTCGAGGATAATAAAAGATACGAATGGGCTACGACAATATCTTTATCATTTCTGGATAAAGCACTTCAACAGCTAGGACATGGTACCAAAAACACAAAAAATGGTGTACTGCGGCAAAGGTTTTGCTCGAAAAACGGCTACACTAATCAACTAATCACTAATCACGAATCAACTAATCACTTTTAATGCAACGGGCCCCTGCTGTACACTTTGGAAGTACTCCAGCCGTTTAGAAAAAACAGACATTCACTTATCATATACCCAGTATAAGGATACTCACTCAGTGACTAATACAGGTCTTCTCAAATATCCAAAGATTGTTACAGCTTTATGTAATCTAACTACAAAGCAACCGTGAAACGGGATTTTATCGCCCGTGGCTCTATTGGTTAGTAGAGCGTCAGCGCATTGAGCAGGATACCGCGAGTTCGAGTCCCGCCAGGTGACCGATTTTTTCGGATGTTTGGTGGTGTGCAACTTTCTTTCATTCTTTAACTAGGTGTATGTACATGGAAACTTTTCAAAAAGTCAAGTTTTGTACCTGTCCTGGCTACCCTGATGATTAAGGCTTTCCAGCCAGACGGGAAGGGAAACTCGTTTGGTCCTCAGTACAAGGCAAAGGTGGTCGTTTCGCTGAAGCAGTTCTTCGATCGAACCAGGCATCAGACCTCGGACAAAGTGCTTGTTCACCGCCAAAAGCTCGTCTCCAGCATTGATGCCTAAAACGGTGTAAAAGCTACATTATTGAACAGAAATCAGAGAATTGGCTTTGCTGGGAATTATAGGCCTCCCTGCACAACAAAATTCGTTACTTTTTCTAGGACAGAGCAACAAGTGCTAGGTCGAGATCTATGGTCAATCAACTGCACACAGCACACATTTGAATGTTTGTTTAGTTTAGCTCGTTCGTATTGCAGTCGTAGAGATCTATGAAACGAACGAAACTAGGATTGTTGCTGCAGCCTAGCCTGAATTCGGCACAGGTTCGTTTTACCTTGCCGGGTTCTGATCATGCACAGGTTTGATGCCGGATCATGCTCATGCCTATGCACAGGTTTTAGACACCGGATGGACTAAACGGTTTGCAGGAAAATATTTCATTACAGAATCTGACAGTGTTTTTCTGCAGGTATTCTTACAGTACAGGTTTTACTACAAACGCTCGAGGAATCACCTTTCTTTCGGGCGATTCCGTCCGCGTCAACGCCCGTCACCCAGACTCGAAGACCTTCCTTGGCCATCTCCTTCTGAGCTCGAATCGTGAGACCGAAGACTTTGGCCTTTCCCGGGTTGCTGGTCGACGTGCCAGGTCGGTCCAGGTGGACATGGTAGACCAGCTTTTCACGAATTTCAACTTGAAAGCCGTACGACTGAAATTAGCATGTATGCAAGCAAATAAAGCTGAAAATGTTTCGGTTAATTTTAGCAAGAGTACATACATAAATATATAAGAGTATGACAAGCGTCATACGCTATGTATTATGAGCTCGCTACATAATCTACAAGCTATCGTCTGAACCCCAATAAATCAGACCTCCGTTGACCCCGCCCCTATACATGCACGGCGTCCAAACGGGGGATCGGAATCTATGTTAGTATACTTACATGTTAAGCTTGACAAGGGCCCAATTTGTGTAGCAGGTCTAGCTTGTATGATTTACACCACGACTGTGCACAAAATATACAAGCACGAGCCCGATCCCCCGTTTGGACCCTGTACATGGGGGCGGGGTGAGGGGTGTCTCATTTATGGGGGGGTATCAGCCGATAGCGTGCAGAGGATGTAGCGAGCTCATAATACATAGAGTATGACGCTTGGCATACTCTAATGTATTATGCACTCTTGATTTTAGTCAATACAATTGTTTTAAATTACCTGACTGCGACTGAACTGAACGCATTCAAATTTGCCAAAAGACAAGCCTTAAGCCTTTTACACCATGTGGCTGCAAACACATTACTTAGTTTAAACGGCAAAAAGTTTTAGGACGATGAAAACTGAGAGATACATACGTAACTCTCTAACTCTATAGAAACAGATGCATATGCTAATCTTACTGGCATTTTGTTGTTAGTTTAAAGACTTTTTATTTACTTTCCAGCATTAAATTTAAAATTTTTAAACATTACTAATCCTAATTAACTACTTTTCTCTGCAGAAAATCCAAGTCATCTGGAACATAGACTTCCGTGGGGCAGGTGATTCTTCGCAGGAGAATAAAGTATCGGTCCGGGTCCAGGGCGTAACGATCGCAGGCACGGTAGAGCACGGCTTCCACGGTATCCGTCTCCGAGACGTTCACTGCCAGCACCTAGAACAAGAAAAGACAAAATGAGCAGCAATAAAGTGTCATTACTCCATGGAAGGCACTAAAACTCGCAAACTGCGGGCTGGGTTGACCTGACCCTACAACATTTCATATTAAAGGCATTCTATATTCATGAATTGACTGAGGTTTTACTGAAAGTTCTGGCCAGAAATAAGTTAAATACGATTTGGTTGATACCTACTGATAGAAGCATACTTGAGCTTAAGACCAAAGGATTTAGTCATGCAAAAATAAGGCACACTAAACCCACAGTTGAAACCGAGAAGAATTCAACGTTTCTAACTTTATCTAATTTAGTTAGTTTTAACTATTTTTGACTTTTACGTACGGCAATAACTTTATTCGACTAAGTAGAATTACTACCATAGTATATTGTTAGCTAACATAATATATAATGTGAGATAAAATATACTTTTAAAAGTTACCATTTTGCGTCGATAACGAGGGTAATATTTTAAGTGATTGGCGGATTTAGATTTTCCAGGAATCATAATTATCGATTATATATCTCTTAATTTTAGTAAATAATAACGATCAACTGGGAACAGAACTCATCATCTAAAACGTTATCCGCATCCATAAAGCTACAATATAACCACGACCATAATCTAACAATAGGCTAGGGCCTCAAGCAGTGAGCAAAATCTACATCAATAATAGCAAGAGTCCATAATTCATTCCTTTATATTATAGAAGATATTTTTTATTTAGAGATTCCTTTATCTTCTTATATATAGTGCAATTATACACTCTTGATAATGCAATTTATTAATAATAGCAAGAGTATAATGGTTATGAAGTGTTATATGATTTTGTGAAATTCCCTAAATTTCTAAATCGCCTAGTACCTACACAGTCGATTGTATTGTAGTGCCCGGATGACGTTGTGACAACTTGTTTAGAAAACCGGCTAGGTGATGCAATCCGGCCGGTCGGGTCAAAACAGGCCGGCCCATACGAGTTTGCTACAATTTTCTATGTTTTGCAATTTTTTGCGCTAAACGATGTATACAGCTACTCCTGGTTATGTAAAACAGATAATAATAGGGCTACCAGCCTGAAGACGCTCATAGGTAAAGATGGGCGAAACGTCGCGACCCAACATTTAACAGCTTCCATGGCATGAAAAGGTCAATCATTCAATTCTAGTAATGGCACAGACAGCGCCAGGAAGAACGTACTGATCAGAACAGATAATACCCCGTAATGGCCCGGCCCGGCAATCAGCCGACTGGGTCTTCGGTCTGGCCATGTCAGAACTCCTGGCCGGTCGGTCGATTTGACCCACTCTAGTCGATTGAGCTCAAATTGAAGATTAAGACTAGGATTGAGCTGAGACAGAGTCACTAATCCGAGATATATAAGATTAAACTTGCTATAAAAGCTTGACAGGAGGACAGGCCATTGGTTCGATTACTGGGTGGGTAAAACTTTTTTAGATCTCATTTTTCTGGGGAACAGGCTAATACGGTCCACCTAAAATCAAGCCCACGCTCAGAGATTCATTAGAAATCTTGCTGACAGTAGCACACACACAAAGGAAGCGAGATAGGAGAAACTCAGCTAAAGAATGTCTTTTGTGCTACTTAGTGCAAGGAATGAAGAAAAGCAGAATAGAGAAGTCATAAAAGGGAACTAAGGGGGGTGTCTAAGCAGTGTCATATTTCCCCATATTTCCTTTTTTCCACTTTTCAACTTTCTCTCTCTGTTTACTTTCAGTCAAAGTTAAAAGGGAAATTTTCCACCTCTCACGAGCCGCGGCTTTGTTGCACCCTCTGAAGTGAGTGACGTCCGTATTTTCTCACAATTTTGGGATTTTTTAACGAAAAAAAGGCCGTTTTCTCCCTGATTTGCTGAGAACACAGCTTTTTATCACCTTTAAAGACTTAACAACTTCACAGCTGAAGTGCTGAAGGGTGTAAGCAGAAATCCTCCTACGAAAATAAAGTCAAGCTTTTGCTAATTGTTAGCTCAGCAGGCTAGGAAACCCTTTGTGTCAAAAGTCAAGGTTATAAACTACAATTCTGACACTACTCCTAACCGATATATTAACGTAATATATCGCGCTAGTAAGGAAAAAGTAATAATAATGTAACCTATCAAGTTTGCTAATTTGGAAGCAGAGATTTTTGGTACATGACAATTTAAAATGTTTAAAAACAGGATTAACAACAGTTTCAAAAGCTAGCTGTCCATCAAACGGTTTATTCAACAACACTATGGAATACGTAGAAGTGCAGTTTTGCTGTAAAGCTATAAAGAATTGATCAATTTATAGATACAAGGTATTACAGCCGGGAAAACAATAGAAAGCCATTTTTAAGCTAATAAAATGGCCAATAAACCAAACATTTGGCTTAGTCACAGTTTATGAGCCAGGTGACTGGCGCAGGTGCCACTTCTGACTAATCCTAAAATTTCCAACGAAACATAATGCTCCGTGATGAAATAGAGTCAAAGAAATAAAATTAAGAAATTCAGGTTTTCAAGAGATGCTGGTTAATTAAGTCAATTCAGGTTTTCAAGAAATGCTGGTTAACTGTCAATCCATGAGTGATGATTTCCACAGAGGCTGCGGAAAGTTTTTACTTAACTTGCCTATGTTTGATAATCTTGACTTAGCCTCACTTAGCACTTAACCTTAAACTTTCCTGTTGGACATGAGCGCAAATTCTGAAAATACAATGAAAAAGACCATTCCCCAGTGAGATTCGACCCATGACGTTTCGATTAGCTCTCTGATATATGCCTGATATATAGAGAGCTGATATATATATATATATATATATATATATATATATATATATATATATATATATATATATATATATATATATATATATATATATATATATATATATATGTATGTATATATCAATATATATATATGTATATATATATCTGATATATAGAGATACCTCTAAAAGGTTAAGGCATTGAGGTTGGAGTTGCCTGAATTTGTAAAATGACATATTGTACAGTTTGTCCCATTTGGTCAATTTAAGTGAAATGCAAACGGAAACAAAAGTAAGGGGAAACATATGCTGGAACCAATAATTTTTGTAAAAAGTATAAAAAATTAAGTTTGCACAATATTCATAAATTCAGCAAAAAACTAATCGAAAAACTCAGTCTAACAAGATTATTTACTCTATTCTCAAAAGAGTACAAGAGTCTAGACGTTAACTTAAAGTCAAACTCGAAGAGCGCCCGAAATAGAACAAAAATGAAGTGAAAATGGCCCAGAACTATCAACACAACTTCTATTTTGGTGCCCATTTGAGTACTTTTACTGAATGGAAAACGAAATATTTACTCCAGAGAGCACTATAAATGTCTCTGGGCTAAGTTCGCCAGGGTCGTACCCGAGCCCCAATTTAAGTAAAATTTTTTCTAAATAGGAAGCTTTGAAGCGTCAAACTTCCTTTCAAATAGTTCCGCTAAGTATAGCTTAAACTTTGATGTATCTGGGTGCCCCAAGATAAGACCTTATTTGCCTTCATTTAAGCCCCCGGTTTCGAGCCACTAGTTAGTAGACACTTTTCTTTTCTAGAGCTCGCAGTCAGTAAAAACTTAGCATAGACTTATAGAATTCTGACAATGCCCCAGTTTAGAAAAAACTAGGTGGCAACTACGCTTGGTATGGGATGGCAAGAGTACATAATAGATAAGAGTATGTCCAGAAGGTTGTCAAAGCTTCAAACCCAGGCCAAGTCGTTATTATTGAAAGAATGAACACAAAAATACAGGTCTGCCGTAAACCAAGCATACTCTTTGTCTCTGTTACTTCAGCATAACTAAGCTCAGTACTTATTCTGTCTTGTCCCTCGCATACTGGAGCAAACGAATCTCGTTCGACCCCTTCTGAAGACCAAAGTCGTAAAAGTGGAAAATTGGAATTCGAATTCATATAAACAATTTAAAAGCAATAGACTCTATCGCTCACAATAAATTTGCGTAATATGTATGTATTTATGCAGGTTTTTATTTAATGTATAGCATGCGAATTAATATAACAATATAGTTCACATAATCACTAATAATAGCTGAATCTTGAATCATACTAAAACTATATTTATATTTAAAGTAAATATTTATGTTACAGTCAGTACACGTCAGTGTCCATATCAACTCAAATTTATTACAATAAAATTTCACTTATTTTCCCCGCCGAAACTGAATCTGTGAGAACGTTAATAATTGTTGGAAATTTTCCCAAAAATTATTAACAATGGAGAAATAGAGAGACTTTCTAGATTCATTAAAGTGAAAGACTTTATGAAGAAACTCTGCAGATGAACTAAATTTGGACGAACTGCCGTTGTGAGGAACAAATAAACAACATTAAATTTTCACAAATTCCCTGTTTCTATTGTGCCAAACAACAGATGCTAATGTTTAATAGGTATATAACAATACATAATAAAATATAATAAAATATATAATAAGTTATATAAAATGTTTTATATAAATAATAATATTTAGCTTCTGTCACACCAAGAAGACTTACCCTTCGAACGGTAAAGGACCATCGTGAGCAGTGGAACTTAATTAAAATCACGCTGTTCCACAGTTGGTGATCAAACAATGAATTTGTCATTTGTAACAAGGAAAATTCGAATAAGAAAAATTTTTTATTAATAATAAAATTATTAATTAGTTAATCATTTATTCTAATCAATATAATGTGCATAATCTGTAAGTGGATATCACAGAGGTATACCTGAATTATATAGCGATAAATGCTGAAAAAATGACTGAAAGGCTGAAAACTAAAACAGAAACATGTAACTTTTAAGGAATGTAAGATTCTATTTTCAGTAACAGAAACCGTTTAGTGACGTAAACGAAAGAAATTATTCAAAAATTATCAGTTCGTTGGCGCAGATGTATGGATTGAAAACCGTTAAATAGTGACATATAAACTTGACATGATGAAAACTTTTAGCGAAATTTGACTGACAACTGGAGGTTTTTAGGTTAGTTTGAAACAAGAAAATTAACAAACATTTTCTTTCGGGCGCAAATTTTGTTTGAAGGCAATATTTGTGCAACACTAAAAATGTATGGAATTTCTCAAGCCGCCATTTCTCAATAGTGGCCAATAATTTCCGCAATAGAATTTAGAAGCCAAGAAAGTTTCAAACTACGTAAAGAACAAACAATTAATGTAAATTTTAAGGAAAGCGAAAGTTCGAAAAGTTTCACTTTTCCCGATAGGAAAAAGAAAGCTTTCGAAACCGCAAATTTCATGCCAATTAAGAGCTCATAATTCAAAGTTTCAGGTCAAAGTGAAGCATTTCTTGATTGAGGCAATTTCTGGTAGTTTTTAGCGAAAATTCCGACCACTGAATAAACTAGGGCATTGAACTAAGAAAATAATTTTCCTGGAAAAAACGCTACTTTGCAAACGTCTCCTTTTTTACTCAGAAACTTTGCATTTGCAGTAGTCGAACTTGGTACTAAGCGCAAGTTAAAACCTTTTTAGACGCATTTTAAGAGGTCGAAATTGCCGTTTTAGTTGCAGTTTTTCACGAAAATTAAGTAAAACGCAATGTTTTCTGTAAAAGCGAAAGGATTTAGATGAAATTTTCGTATTTCCTGTACCCAAACTTAATTCGGGCGCAAGCTTAGTACTAAAACTAAAATTATGCTGTGCTGATTTTCAAAAACACTTATTTTTAATCTCTTGCTGTTAATCATGATAAAAGCCAAACTTTCCGCTCGTCCGTTCGCGATAGAACCTTTGTCGAAGACTTCCCTGTTTATTCAGTCTTTGTATGTAAATTTAGCAAACCCAAATATTTTTAAGAGAATCTTAATTTCTCTACAGTTTTTAAAATTTTAGATAGAATTGCTGTTGTAATCAGTAGATATATGTTCTCATTGCAACAAAACTGAATTTCATCCTTATTTCTTATTGTGGAAGCGATCAAAGTAATGGCAGCGATCGATAGTAGCGATCAATACAGTACACCTTACATTAACTTGTGATTTATAGAATTTAAAATCTCGATCTGAGACCGACCACCTCAAAGTCTTGACGAGCGATATACAGACAAGAAGTCTGGCCTGGCTGGTAAATTACAAAAACAATCCTAACCTAAATTTAAACTTGACTTTTTCCCTGTCTACTAAGATTCAGGAAAAGGCAGTCTAAAATTCTTCCAAAATTCCTACAAACATAAAACTGTTGATGTCTAACAGGAATACCAAATGAAAACACTAAACAGTCTAGCCAGAACTGATTAATTTCCGAAATTTCAGATTTTTGAAAAACGTCAAAAATTCCAAAAAACTATTCCTCCAAAAATGAAAGTTTGACGACGACGACGAAGCGTGGTTGCAGAAATTCGCGAAGACAAGTATAAAATTGAGCCAACACATCCCCAAAAACTCTTCCAAGTCTTGCAACAATAAAGTACTTGTGCAAAACGGTTCGCTCGATGTGTTTGCAATAGCAATTTATTCGAGTGCAAAGCGATAAAATACATTCATTTGCAAAGTGCGTACAATGTAATAAATACCAAGTGGGAAACACTCAACTGCAAACTTTTCTAATACTGCATACTCTAACATATGCAAACTTGTGTTGCCGACATAGGAAAAAACAAATCGGAAATTTATTTTTTCAACTTGTTGCTAAATTTCTTAATGCGGCTGTGTCAGCTAAATGAGGAAAATTTTCAAAAGATTGGAGTTAATTGAAATTAATTGAAAAGAATTCGCGAAGATCGAACCACGGCCCATTAGATTTGCAGTCAGACGTATGTTTATCACTACTGAGCCACGGAGCCACCAGCATATCAGGCTTATCAATCTTTCCTATCCCTGCCATCCTTACAACTCTAGAATGCTAGTGCACTCGAGAACCTGTACGGACCTCGATATCAATCAAACAGAAGTGTACTGCTTGTTGTGATCAGATCCACTGTGATAGTCATGCAGAACCTGACAGTAACGATTGTTCTCCTGGTAGAACAATGATTGCTATATAAGTCCAAGCTAATACTCAGTAAAGTTTAGTTTTGTATAGCTAAGATACAACACTCCAACATATAGTACTTAGCTGAATGGCAGCAGAAGCTTAGGGTGGAGTTTGAGCATTCTTTGAATGCCGCGCCGCACATACATAATTGTAATTGTTTGGTAAGCCTGAGCTAGAAACATGTGTATGAAGTTATGTACAATCGTTATGGAAACTTGTCGTTAGAATTCAGATCGGGCTTACTATGTCAAAGCATTCAGCGATCCTTATATCAGAACAAGTTTTTTTGAACTAAAATGTAAAAATAACTAAAGTTTTACATAACAAGCAAGATTTTATGCGAAAGGTTAAGTGTCCGCTGACGGACATTTTCAGTAATTGTAAACCTGCTGCGCAGCCAATTATTTTATAACGGAGTTTTTACTTGCTCACTACAAAAAATATACGTGCAAAACATTGTCTGAACGTTGTTAATAAAGTTAGAAGAATTTACTTTAATACTGCAAGTAAAGTTCAAACAATTCAGCATTAAATATTAGCATTTACGTTTCCATAAGTTTCATGCATTTGAGAAATTTTCGCTGAGCTGTCAGTGATGCAAGATTAACTTTAACGATGAGTCATCAATTAGAATAGAGAATACATAGACGTTTCCGATTTTGGAATTGCCATCAATACATGGAATACATATATGCGTAATATCTACATGAATTAGAAATAGAAATTCTTTGGAATGACAGACAAGTTTCCACATACAAATCATGCTAACCCTATCTTTGACCATTGTTTACACGCATTTACGGCGAAGAATATCTTTATCAAGCAAAATGCGTGTAAAGGCTCGAGGCTGAGCAAACATAAGAGACCTGCTGCGCTGAGGCGCAGCAGGAAAAATAAAATCTAAATTATTCGGAGCTAAACGGTGAGAAAATTTGCGGAAAAGTCGATAATTTGTTGTGCAGTTCTGAAAGCTTTTTGGATTAAAAACTATTAAACTGTATTAAAATATTTTATCTAGGCTAAATAGCAGTTTCACTATACTAAAAAAAGAAAGAAAAATTTGTTAATACTAGTTTCCCGGAAAAGGTCGGGTCTTAGCAGAACTCGAACCCGGGGTCTTCTGATTTGGACTTGCACCAAAATAGACAAGAATTTGTGTCCGACAACATTGAACAGCGTTGGAATTTAAACACACGTTTTAAAATTGAGATAAACAAAATGTAAAACGTTGGGATACTAATGTCAACTAATGATTGATGAGAAAACCTAATCTGAATAATGTTTCGGCTCATCAAATAGCGTCCATTTATGTAATTCTACACAAATTTGTTGTAATGTTTAATATTTGATGCGCAGATTACAATACTATAAATTCACTGCGCTAAATTAAGACCAATTTCCCACGGAATACTTTTGAGGAGTATAACTGAAAAAAATTAAAACTTATTTTTTGTGAACTAGGAGAAATCTTACAATGGAAGGATTTTTCTCTGGAAGCAATTCTATTGCGTAAGAAGTATGAACCAATTTTAGGAAAGCGACACATACCCTGAACATTTTGGAAATGTTCAAATTATTTGGAAAGGTCAGATAGGCTGATTATGTGCACATACATTGTGGTTAT
>JASAND010028829.1:0-18021 GCA_030248195.1 Trissonchulus latispiculum
AAAAATCAATACTTTTATCTGATTGGCTACTTAGGGGGTGGTCCGACGCAAGAATGAAAAGTAGTGAGTTATAAGTTTTTCTTTGGTGACTAGTGGTCGGGCTTGAGTGAACTTCTATAGACACGTACTTTTTATACGCAAGTTTTCCCCCCCTTAGTTTCTTTTGCTGTGGCCCCGTTTGTCTAGGATCCCTAGTCCCTGTTTATGTTTGCTGCCTGGCTTTGTACTGTTTTGGATTTCCCCCTGTCTTTATATATAACCGTCCCCCGATCTGGTCGTTCCGGCCAGATCAGTCCTTCTTTCTATTCGTGTTATTTATGTGGACTGGATTTTATGGAAATTTCATGATCGTCTTTTGTTTCTCTTATTTGGTCGAAAGTGGTAATTAGTAAGTCGTGATACCAGAAATTTGTTAGTGTGTAATTTATGTGTTTGCTTAGATAACTTTTGATATCCTTGTGACCTTTTGTTTCGTATGTATAATTTTGCTTAGTTAGGTCTAAAAATTAAACAAGGTCTCCAAACATTTGTAGATTAGGCCATAGTATTTATTGTTCGGTAGGCAGTTAGGTAGTTAGAAATCTGGCAGTCTGAGATTAGGTTGAGCGTATTTTTGTGGTATTGTTTTGTATCTATTTCTGAGTTAGGGCCACCGTTGTTCCAGTAGTTTTGGCGAGGTTGTTGCTACAGGTCGACTGGAACAACATCTCCTTCAGGTCTGTCGTATCCTTGTGCGCAGTACCCCTCCCGTAGTGCTTAGTAGTCAGGTTGCCTTCTACTAGCATTACACAAACACTCAGTCAAAACAACCTACTTACGTATTTATATACTGATGCATCAGATTAATTAAATAGAGTGGTGTGGCCACATTAATAACAAACAAAAAAGGGGAGGGGAGGGACGAAAAATTAAGGGAAAGGGTTGGTGAATATACTATGTCGGGCAAGCTGAAGGGTCTAACACTCAAGACCCTTTTTGAGTTACCACGTAGCGTAACCCTGATAAAAAATGAGGGGTAAGGTCCTGACCCGCAAGACCTTTAGTTATCCGCCATAACTCCGAAAACCTACAAAGATGTGATCTTTACGGCTTTTTCGTTTAAATCAATAACAGCCACTATCACCAGGCTGTCCTGCAGCAAACCAAATAGACTGGCTTACACTGACCCACCAAGCCGATTTTCGCAACCTATTTACACCCTTTTGCAGTCTCGCCATTTCAAAGAATAGAAAGTTAACATTTCCGAATTCGCCGAAAATCTGGGTTTTCGGGTATGCAACACCCTGTTTTCCTGGATTTTTGCTGACAGAAAATGGAAAACAACTTGCTTACGTAAGTGGCAGGTGCAGGTGCAAGTGCAGGTGCAAGTGTAGGTGCAGGTGCATTACCTTCTATAGCAATTCTGCACTGATCCGGGATGAGGCTAATTACTACGTAGGATATGGAAGTGCATGTGCTGTGATATGCGTGTATATGCTGTATGTAGGTGTGTGTATGTACGCAGTATATAATAGCCTACGTGCCACTTTTCTGCATGCAATATGATTGTTGACACATTATATGCAGCACGCTAAAGCAGCAGGCAGCGGCGTTATAATGCTATTATATACTAGGTACGCTGCAGCAATGGAAACTTTATATGCTGTTATATACAAACGTGCTAAAACCGCGCTGCGACAAAGAGAAGCCGTTATATACCTACGTTAATACCTGTACTTATTTTATACATTATATGTCACGTAGCGATTTGTACCTAAGTGCCATGTCACATGTATAGATGTACACTTCTGCGCCCCTCTTTGCCGCGACATGTACACTTTGAAAATTGTACATATCTACGCCCCTACATTTCTCACCGTGTACATGTAGACATGTAGTTTCCCCACGCATCTGGGTCGTGTAGTCTAGTTTGGCCCAACTGTCACTTATAATGCTAAGCCCCGCCCACTTTAGTAAAGGGAGTAAGTCTTACGGTAGAGTGTACCACTTGTAAATAAACAGTGAGGGGAGGGGACTGTTTACAAAAATTATTACGTTTCTGTCTAAAATACGAATTTTTTATTTAAAATTAATTTAATTAAATTGATAATCTTTATTATTACCCATATATTCACTGTAAAAATGAAATTAACTAAAATAAAAATGTAATAACATGAAAAATTTCGGTTATACCATTAATAAAATTATAATTCAAATTTATTCAGCAAACTGTAATAATAAACCTACCGATAAAATTTTTGAAATTTTATACAATGTATTTATACAAGCTTTTACAATTTACGCGAAAATAAAATATACAATAACAGTTAACATATGCATATATGCATGCATGTCTACGTTTTTGAATTTAATTGGTCATGTTCTGACTTGGGCCACGTCTGAACTGGGCCACAAATTTCTATTGGTTAAATTCGAGTCTAAGTCTGTCATTCAAATTGCTAAACTCCGCCCCTTTCAAACACGTCAGATAAAAGTCATACTGTAGCGCTGATGTAAAATTTTATTTTTCTAGGAAATGAAACAGTTATGAAAATGCTTATGCTGGGGAGGCCTGGCCGGCCCTTACCACCTGTCGCTTACAATTCCTAGGGGCGTCCCCCTCAATCAAGGTCCTTTGGGATGCTCCCCGGTTGGTGGTGTCCTTCCTGGAGAGGGCAGGCCTTCTATAGACCTGCCAATCATATGCTCAGCGACGACTGCCTGCACGAAGAGAGAGAGAAATGCTTATGTTTCATAAACGTGGGAACAAAAATAACAGGTATAGAAAATGGTAAAAATGTTTACACATTATCGCAAAATTAACAAATTATTTAACAAATTTTCAACAATCATCTTTCACATTCAATGTCAAATCAACAATTCTAAATAAAAAATTGCAAAACGGTTTCATTATTTAAAATTATTCAAAATTTACGAAAACACAAACCCAAACTAATTTTCAATAATTCCTGGAGTCAAATGACTCAAAACAGACGAATAGTCCAAATTACATCGCAAATTAATTTATTTTAATTGCATAATTCGTCTATTCAGTTCAACATTAGTTTTATTTTTCGGAGGGAAGGCAGCCTACGTAATAAATATTGACATTTGTCCTATTTTGTACAGTTTGTAAAATTTCAAACTTTCTAATTTTGTAGTTTCCAAAATCTTGTATAGTTTCCAAAATTTGTCTTATATAATCCCCTTACGCGTTCATTCAAGTAGGCGGAGTCTACTAGACACATGCAACAGATTTTGATTGGTCAGAGCTGTGTTAATTTCAGTCAATCAAATTTGTGGCCCAATTCATATGTAGCCCAAGTCAGACTAAGCCGTCGCGTTGTGTAAAACAACCAATCATATTTATTGGGCCAAGTCTTACCAAACCATCTGGGCTAACCCTTCACTTTTAGCAGCCCCTCTTCTCAGCGACATATACACTTTCCCCACTATACACGTCAACACACCTACATTTCTGAACATGTACATTTAGACATGTAGTTTCGCCACCCGTCTAGACGGCTTATTCCTAGTTGTCATACATCCTGGTTGTCGCTATGATTGGACCGCTAGAAATCACGTGACAATTTAATGCTCCGCCCTAATAAGGTAATTTCTTCTTGTTTTTGAATGACATTGCACATAAACTATAAGGAAGCGTGAGATACAAAATTTAATATATACTTTTTGAAGAATTATGAACTTATGAATTAGCACTTTTTACTTAAAAAACTTCGCTTAGTCTTAAAATCCTATTCCAGACTGACTCAGTATATATATTTTAATTTCATAGTTAGTCTGAAATTTATATATATATATATATATATATATATATATATATATATATATATATATATATATATATTTGATAATGCATTTAAACAAAATAAAGTTAAACTACAAAATTCAGTTAAAACTAAAATTTAGCCTTAGCATAAATTTATATAAATGTCAAAATTATTCTCTTAACCTCTTCCACCTCCAAATCAATGGATGATATCTTTCCATTTTTTGCAATTTAAAGTCAGCGTAATTTTCCGTTACATCTTTATGCTCCGAAAAGGCGGAGCAATTATAGGAAAGTCTATTCACATGACATTGAGCTGGCAACTCATAAAGTGTATGACAACTAGGATGTATGACAACTGGGAGTAAACCGTCTAGACTAACCCTTCTCCTTCTCTCCAACACATGTATATGTATACCTGCGTTCCGAAGCGCTCTTAAACATAATAAACCCATATGTAGATAATCCCATGTGTATATGTACACCTATTTTACACTCGGAGCTTCCCTGCCTCAACCACAAACACCAAAAAGTGTACACAACTATCCTATCCACGTATACATATCCACATTCACAAATACTCACAATGTATATCCGTACATGGACATGTATAGTTAAAAACGCGACAAACAGCACATCTCAAAACAATCTTCCTCCACCTAACCTTCCCCCTCAAAAAAATTGGCGTTATCAATTTACGACACACTTCCATCTTGAAATTCTAAATTTCAATTTTTAATACACCGACAACTTAATTCCACCCATCTTTTCAATATCGATCTGCTGATGTCATTCGCACTTGGGAAATATTAATTTTTTTCTTAAAACTTTCTACAAATTTATTTATGTCGCATGAAAGTTTTCTTGTCACACAGTTAAGCACAGAAGTTGCCAATAAAGCTCAATTTCTAGATGCTTAAGGCTAGTTCACACAGACAACTTTGGGCAACTTAGTTGAAGCAACTGGTTGCTACAAATAAGTTGCTCCAAAGTGGCCCAATGTGAATGCACTTGCAACTGAGAATAAAGTTGTCGCACCCAAGTTGCCGCAATCGCGCTTGGGGCGATTTTTAGCGACAACTAGCACGTTGATTGGCCCCTTTAAATAATATAAATAGGTGCGCTAGGATTCCTGCATTTGATTAGTTGTAGCTTCAACTAGTTGATTGAACTGTTTGGCAAGTTGCTGCAACTTTGTTGTGGGACAACTGTAGTTGCGGCAACGAAGTTGCCCAAAGTTGCCTAGTGTGAACTGACCTTTAGGGTGAATGTGGCAAAGAACCTGGAACAGCGGTTTGATGAGATCACAACTAGAAAACTTCAATGAGCTTAGCTAATCTATTCAATTCTTCGTATCCGGTTCTTGATCACATTCACCATATCTGCTGTAAGTTTCGAGGGTTTATTCTACGATTGGTACAGTTCCTGTTCTTGCGTAATCGCACACAAAATATTTCCTTGGGATCTTCAGAATGTTCAACAATAATTAATTCAACCATGTTGGAAGAGATATCAATATCCAGCCAGCGATATGAATCAGGATTGCACTACAGTAATTCCATCTTTGAAATGAGTGTCATGCAATCTTTGTTGTCACACAGTCATGCACAGAAGGTGCCAATAAAGATCAAGTACTATACGCTTATGGTGAATGCGGCAAAGAACCTGTAACAGAGGTTTGACGAGATACAGCTAAAGAAATTCAATGAGCTTAGCTAATCTCGTTGAGTCTTCGTTTCATGTTCTTTGCCGCATTCACCATATTTGCTGTGAGTTTCAACGGTTTGATTCTACGCTTTGTGCAGTTTCCATTCCTGTGCAATCGCACATAAAATAAGTTGTTGGGATCTTCGGAATATTCCATAATTATTGATTCAACCATGGTAGCTGAGATTCCAAGTTCCACGGCGAAACGGTGGATGAGGCTTGCACTACAGTCAGTCCAGCCTGGTTGCAACTTCTCATGGATTTGATTCGCAATAATTTCTCGATATTTTACCCATTCCAGCACGTGCAGTGTTTTGAATTGTTCTCGGCAGGAGTCACAACACGTTTTACACACCACTTCTTTTATTGCTTCGGCATTGTCAGACCGTATGCCATACAAACCTTTAGACAAAGGTAGAACCACTTGTGATTTTCGAACCAGACCTGACACTTCATATCTACACTTGTCGCATGACGGTAGCTCGAAGCCTTCTATGTCGGCAAGCAGTTCTTCTTCAGTTTGCAATGTCATCGACCCTAGCAAAAGGATGTATTAAATCTGCCACTTTTTCATTGGTCAGTAGAGTAGTCATAGTTATTCCTGGACAATTTGAGGTGGCTTCGTTATTGCTGTCATTGTAGCTTGGCAGTTGTTCCTAAAACAAATCTCGCATAGACTGGAAGTAAACTGCGGTATTCATAAAATCAGTGGTAGCACCACAATTTGAATTCTTTACGCAATCTTGGAATAGATGAAGTGATTTTGACAAGAATTTAGGTGTATCAAGGTTGCTTTTGTGTCCGAAAAGCAAGTAGTTGTCTGCTACCATCGTGGTTTTGCGTATGCCCAAAAATTCAAATTTTATATGATAAATTTAGAACTCGAATCTTAGACTCGACCCCGCTCCATTAGCAAACTGTCATTAACTGTTTAAAATTCAGCTGACTATGTTTACTCGGAAGAAAACACAAACAGATTAAATGGTATATTAAATTTTTGAATTTAAATTGAATAAAAAATGGTATGGGAAAAGAAAAAAGGGAGCGCTATGTGAGGAGGGGGATTGGGGGGGGGAGGGGGGGCATGTCGCCTATAGTGGCTGTAGTGTAGGTACACAACATTGCTGCTTTTAAATTTTTCATCTTTGAATCGAAATTAATTAAATGACTCCATCGAAATCGGAATGCAGGTGAGTGTACGTGGATGTGTGATAGTTAATATGTTAGTATACCCCGTTCTCATACATGGGCAATGGATAAGGTATCGGCATATACAGCCAAGAAAAATTTTGCGCGGTACATCAAAATTTCTAGCTTAACATAGAAGATTTTCAAATCTTAAGCATCAGACCTTCTTGTTGCATATCATTTAAAAGTTCTTGCGAAACAAGTTCAGTGATTTAAGACTTGTACCAAATCGTAGAAGCAGTTAAAAGTTAATGAAGAAAACGAAAAACGTCTCTTTTTATTAATTATATTTTATATTTTGCACATCTAAAGCCAATGCCAAGCCAAGTTTGGCTTGGAAATTAGAAAGACACAGCATAACATAAGGCTCGGTTCTGGTGAGAGATGAGGTGTAAGAAAGCTTGCGACATAGTATTTTTATAAGGTGCTTATGAATATACGGTGTGAATATTGCGATAAATGATTTTTTGTAAGTGAGGAATTTGGTCAATGAATTCAATTTGGTCGATTTGATCAAATGGTCGTTTGGTAATAGAAAACTAAAGTTTTAGTCAATTAGGATTTAAAAATGAATATTTATACGTTGTCTGTATACTTCCTACCATGTGTGCAACCGAAATAACGCCTCCTCCATGGCAGCGCCTAGGCTAACCGAGAGCTTGTTAGGCTTAGAACAGAGCATGCTTTTACACGTCTAAGCCTAAGACATTTTTAAGCATAAGCTCAGCTTAACTAATTCAGCTAATTAGTAGATTCAAAACAAGATCCGTGCTCACAGAGTAGGTAAAGTGCACATGTGTAACATGAGCATGGTCTGTATAAGCATTGCTCATAGATACGATCTCTATGAGCAAAATGCGCATACAACCGTCTTTGTGAACAGTTTTTGCTCATAGTGTATACTGAGCGTGTACAATTAGCGTATGCGACTGTGCTCATATAGCATATAAGCTGCTGGTACATATAGACCTACTTGGCTTTTTTCGATTAGAAGTAGGGTTGTGTCAATAAGAAATTTCCTGGCCAGTCTCGGGCTCGGACCGGATTGACTTTTCGGTTCCGGCTTAGTTTGGGATCGGGCCAGCGTCATAGGCCTGAGCCAAAACCTAGCACTCCGAACCGAATCAATGCACACACACCGTACAGATCGAGTTTGCTCAAAGATCTTATACAAGTACTATAGTTTCTTGATAGTGGTCCGTCGTGTTTGCATTTTTTGTGCATTTCTAAATTTTTAAAGCAGTAGTGGGCGTTTTGGAAATGAGTACATTTTAAAAATAGTTCATTTTCAGTTCATTATGTTTAACGTATGTTTAGCTCAAGTGCTGCATTTGCAACGCTAATTGAGCTTCTGAAAATGATTTTTAATCTTAACTTGTTTGCACACGACATTAACATTTAAACAAATTCATGTCTATCAATAGAAACGTAGTCATTATAGAGGAATTGCAAAATAAAGCGGGGGTCCGAGGCAGCTAAAAGCGAGTACTCCTTTTAAACATGAAACCATTTTGGATGTTTTTAAAGCATTTTGTGTTTAGCGGAAGCAAAATTTGACTACATTTAAGCGTGTATTTTGAAATTCGAGTGTGCATTTTGGAAAAAGTGTATGCGCACAATAAAATCCATAAAAACCATGATAGGCGAGTGCTTAAAATATTTTGTTTTAAAAGTGTTTGCCTTATTTATTGTATATAAAATATTTAAAGATTTAAAAAATCTAAAAATATAGACACCATACAAACTTATCAGTTTTGTTTTTTGAAAACCCCTACTTTTAAGCTTTTTAGGTGTGTGCAACAAGTATGTAACAACAATGCGCAGGCATTAAAAACACATGAGATTGGTATATTAATTGTCAGGAAAACTCACAGAACAGCGTTGCTAGAACAAAAGTCTTACTATTACGGCCGATTGCACTAAATCAGAATAATTTAGCTCGGTGCTTGCTTAACATCGTAGTAGATCAAATCTCGGGAGGAACACTTACAACTAAGGTGCAAAATTTTTTCTGTAAAAAGCATGGAGCATTTATAAATAATAATTTGAATTGCCTGTGATGAACTTTTACGAAAAACAAAAGCTGAAATTTTATAAATTGAGTTAGTCTTCGATTAATCCTGCTAGGAGTAAAATTTAAATTTTTCTAGGTGAAGACTAGCTTTCGTGCAAAGGATTTCGAGCAAAGGATTAGCTGAGAATTAACAGGTTAGCACCAAGCTAATCTTATGTGGTGCAGTCCAGTGTTACTGCAAGCACTCAAGCTATTCTGCCCACATTTTGAAAGTTGTGTTAAGTTTGACTCTGCTGATGACAGTAAAACTGTATGAGATTATTGAATAATACGAGTTGACTAAATTAAGACTATTCGAGACTAAGATCACAGATAAATACGTGGTGTTGCGATGCCAACACAATAAGACCCTACTCGACTAAAAAGGTATTTAACAACACAAAATTTACTGTCAAATCGCTATAGAGCCAGACAAGACTCGCAACATAGTTTCCAAAGAATTTCACACCAGACAACTCAAACTTTACCACAGAACGAAACCCCAAATACCGGTCGACGCACGTAGACAATATCCCCGACCGTTCATCGTTACGCCCAACTGACTACCCAGTTAGCTAAGGAACCGATGAAATTAGACAGAACTTTGAAAAAAATTGAGCGTTTATTATTTCTAAATAATTTCAACCCAAATCTACAATTTGAACGCGCTTGCTAACTTAACATTATAAGATAACTGCACGCTATCTTCATAGTGGTTTCCAATATTTATTCAGCTATCGTATCGTTCCCTTCTCCGATCTTTTACTGGAGGTAACCGTTACCCTCCCTTTTGGGATGCAAACTGAGACCTAGAGCGAGCCCATGCTAGATATTGCTGAGCAGCCCATAAACTGATTATTGACGTTGGCTCCACCTGATTCCGGACGTGCTACACTGTGCGAGGGTTCCAACAGTGCTGTCGCCCGAAAGCCCGCCCGCCCAAAGCGCGCTGAGATGACCCCCGGGCAGGGATGCTTTATATTTTAAAAGTATTTGCATTATTTGCAATGGCCTCCACAAATTTTACTGGTTTGGTAAACTTTTTCTCGCTGCTCTGGAGCAGGCTTTTTCCGCGCTGCACGGGGGTTAACTATTTTGCTGCACGCTGCGCGGGGGTTTGGAATTCTGGTCTCTACGTGTATAGTCCAAGTATAGGCATTGCCCATGTGTGCTAAGTAATACCCTTGGGACGTGGCAGAGCAAAGGAACCTCCTAACTTAACTCCCCACTCAAAATCCTTATTCTTCCGATAAACCCAGAAAAATGATAAAAAGTAAAAACTATTGGGCGTAAGGCCTCTACTGAAAATTAGGCCGCTTTTTGGCCGTGGCTTGATAAAAAGTTAGTTAAAAGTATGGCCCCTAAGGCCAAATGAAAACGTAGGAATAGGCCAAAAGGATCCTCCTGAAAATACCTAAAGAAATGCGTTCTTAAGTGTGTTTTCGGCCGAGCATAGTGCGCTCATTTGGCTCTCAACTGTGCGAGTATTTGCTTGTGTTTTCTCAATCTTCCTCTCTGATATGTGTGGATAAGAGAGGTCCCTAGCTCGAGTCCTATGGGGGGAGGCAACGCACTGGGAATTGTCCGGCTAAAACGCCAGCACTCCAGGAGAATGCGGTGTAGAGAGCGGGGATACGCGGCCGCCTTCGGCCGGAGCTAAAGCAAACACTGACTGGTTTGCAAAATTTTGGAGTGAGCTGACAGCTCACGGACAGCTCAAGAATTTCGGACTTTTTTAAAGTTAAAGTTAAAGTTTCTAGAAATATCTTAAACCATTTGCCATCCGTGGTCTGGCCGGTTGGCTGGTCTGTTGAGGGTGAGATTAATGAGAAATACAAAATATTACCTCCAACTGATCACTTTTCTGATAAATGTCCTATGCTGAAATTTCGCGAAACTTTGTGAAATTTTGGTTAACACATAGAGGTGACCAAAGGGGATATTTCCGTATTAAAAACTTGATGTTCAAAAACTGAAAAATGAAATTGAACGAATAGAAAGCATCCCGGGCCCTTTTATAGAAAACTAATTTTTAAACGCCAATTTCAGCACTATATTTAATAAAAATTAACTTTATTATTTTTGGCTGCTCCCTTGTTTCCAGGCCCCTTTCTGTTGTTTTCGACTTGAACTTTTGGCCAAAATTAAGGGACGCGGCTCATTAATACAGGTAATAATTGCCCTCCATTGCTGGAACTCTGTGTCCTCAGCTAACCTAAGATGGGAGGGCAATTCTTACCCAAAATGTGCATACAAACTCCTACGTATCTTTCAAGGAAACAAAGACTGGATATATATAATCTACGTAATTAACTACCTACGTCTAGCTAAATTTTATTTTATTTTATTTATTTTAGAGGGAGGTAAGCCCTCTCCGAACTTATGTTTATTACACCAAAAGGTGTATACTAGACATTTGGCGACAATGCGTCTATCAAAACATTTTTAGTACACCAGTATAGCGAGTTTCCGCAGATTAGACATAAGAAAATCTGCCTTCTGTGCCTCTTGTGGGGACCCAACAAAATTTAATCCGTAATGACTTTTCTTCCAGCGTTAAGGGGGGGAGTCGCCAGGTACCAAATTTTATAGTCACCGATTTCGCTCATTTTTGGGTATAATATACCCCCATATGTGCCCAAAAACAAGACAAATTTTTAGAGTCCAGGGTCAATCCAGTGTAGAGATATTGCAGTTCAAATCCCTACAATTTAGTGTTTACGTTAGTATGCCTCGCTGAGGGTTTCGAAGTCGCGTACACGTGGGATGACAAGAGACTGCTGCATGACAATACATCGATTTAAAGCCTTTACATGTAGGAGTATATTACGGCATAAATTGCAGTGGCAAGCCAAGCAACGACCGAGACACGGCGTTTGGACGATTTGGTAAAGCTTATTCCGACTGTCATTTGCTTCAACCTTCAACTCGCTCTAACTTTCTTGCTTTGTAGAGACTTGGTACAAGAAGATAAAATGTTCAGGACATCGAGAACTTCAATTAGATATAAAATATGGCTATATTTGAAAAAGTTGAAAATTTGACATTTTTTGCCCGTAGGTGTCCGCCATGCTATCGTAGTATGTCACCAGAGGAAAACACAAGCTATTGGCATGAAACTTTACATACACGTAGGTTTTATGCCAGCCTATTAGCATGCCAAATTTTATTGAGATACCTTAAGACTTGTCTGACCTATGAAGCAGCAAACATGAAATTTTCGAAAAATGACGATTTTTGAGGAAAAATGGAATTTCTGCTACCAAAACTGTGAGCTACTGAAAAGGTCTGATAGGGATTGATTATATGCCAAATAAAGCTCTAGCAATATACTGTGCCAATATCTAAACGCGGAGTTTCTACACCAAAGGGTTAGTTCAGGACAGGACAAAATGTCCACTGACCTGCAAATTTGTAGAGCTATTTTTGAGCAAAAATCGACTTCTCCGGACTTTGAAAATTCGTATAAAATTAGCGGCCCTACGGAAAATAACTACGTATAGATATTAGCACTTTACCTAGTCCAAATTAGGTTTACAGCGAGTGGTAGCCGATTTGCTTTTACACAGCGCTCAAACTATTGGTAGCAGAAAAATTTTCCTAACTTTTTCATTTTCCTATGTTTAATACATGTCGGGGTCACCTTTGAATTGCTATTGTGAATGATAGGAAAAGTTTTGCAACAAACGCACTTGTCTTGTTTTGCGGACCCATGAAGGCTACAAAATATGTGAAAATGAGAAAAATCGGAGATGGTCGAAAAATCGCGACCCCCCTTAAGGTGCTGGTTTCCTTTCAGGTATTTTTCACTCATGGGTCTTTTACGTAAATCACTGAAACTTACAAAAGAACCTATTTCCGTGCTCTTTAACATTCTGGGACCAGTCCCGTATTTTTTGGCCAAAAGATAAGAAAGTTTTGGTTTTTGGCTTCAGGCTCTCAGTAGGTAGTCAGGATACGGGATTGGTTGTTATAGCTGGAAAGAGGACACGAAAATGAACATTTTTGCTTTTACAACTCTTGAGCTATGTCCTGTGGTTAAGTCAGTACAAGCAAAAAACTGTTTTGAGGATCAAAAAATGGCCATTTTTGAGGAAATCAGTTTTTTCAAAATTACTGCCACATGTTAAGGACAAAATTGGCTTATTTATACTCAATCGATACAGCGTCTAAATGCACATTTTATGAATCCCTATAAGCCGAACTTTATTGATTTAAGCTAGAGATTTGGCCGAAAAACCATTTTGGCGAAACTGCTATTATTTTGCTTCGAACATAGATTTCTCAAAAACTGAAGATTTTGGTTTGATTTTGGCAGAATCGAAATTCGTACTTCTGCGGCGGGACATTTTTCTTGGTTTGAGCTAAAACAACTCCAGTTGCGAGAAAACTGAATACAACGTTGCGAAATTTCGTGTCGCCGCACATTTGCAGGATTTTCTGGAGTACTCAGTCTTGTTGAGCCAAATACAAAAAATCGTCCCTCGGCCCTTATGTCCTATGTATGACAGCGCAAGAAAAAATTTTGGCCGATTCTTCAGTTTAGAGAAATCGATGTTAAAAAATGTTTGGTCTATATTCATCCTGTTAGATGTCAGCACGTCTGAAAATTTCTAATTTTGCTAATTGCTAATTTTGCCAGTTTCGTAAGCTCATGTCAATCTACGGATAATAAGCTTTAGAACGATGTATAAAGCTCTTTCCAACTGCCAAGATTGCGAAAGTTATAGTGTTTCAAAAAAATCACCCCAAAAGCACTGCACAAAAGGATACCACCACCTTAAGTGGCTCCCTGCTGAATTCAGCTAGACTCAGTTAACAATAGAGAAGGAAGATTCAAGGTCAAATTGAACTGTGACTATTTAGGTCCCCACACCAGCAGAAATGTTACCGTAATCTATAGATAAAGGTGATGCTATGTAGTGAAGAATAATTCTTGATAGTTTCCTTCTTATTGACTGCTAATTTTTTAAGGTGGTGATTCCTTTTGGAGACATCAACTTTACACCATAATTAACTGTTAAGAAGCCATCTTTATACAAAATAGTGCTTAACATTTTCACCAAATTTCAAAGTTATTGGTCAAAAAATCAAAAGTTAGGACTGGGGGGGAAAGCGCAAAAGATCCTAAATTTTTTGGATAGACATTGATTATATCATTCGATACCCTGTCAAATACCGGGGGAAACCTTTTTACTTGTTTGAAATCGTTCTTCCATATAAATGATTGGGCCCCAACCCCGAAAAGAAAAAAAAGGGGGGGATGTGGGCGGAGAGGGGTCGGCTGGATTCAAAAGAAAAATTTTAAATTTTAAAAATTTTTAAAAAATTTAAAATTTGGGAAGGGGGGGAAAGGGGAAAAAAATTTTGGAAAAAATGGGGAAAGGTGGGGGTAAGGGAAAAAAAGTAATAATAAAGAGCGATCGCGGAACCGGAAAAAATTAATAAGAACAATAAGGCGGGGGAGGTGAGGAAGAGGAAGGTGGGGGGGGGGGTACAGCGTAATAAAAAAATAAAAAAATATTATATTTTAGTTGAAGGGGGGAAGGAAGGGGACCGGCAATTATATGTGAATGAGAAAGAGGGGGGCGCGGGGGAGCGAAGGAAGCCCACAGCAGAAGGGGGGGTAGCAGATAAGGTAAGATTGGAAAGAAGCGCACCGGAAACCCCGGAAAACAGCCAGAAAATCAAAAATGTAAGCACCGCCACACATCAAAAAAAATTTTATAAAAAAAATAAAAAATAAAAAATTTAATAAAAAGACAAACAAGAGCAATACCGGGACGAAAGGGAGGGGGGGCGAGGAATGATTTTTCTTGAATACAGCTTTTTAAGTGTTTTAGGATAAAGTTTTGAAAAATAAAGTTTTTACTTAGACAAGCCGTGTTTCTTTAAAATTACACTTTGTCTCATTGCTTTCAATAGGAAACTAATCAAGAATTATTCTTCACTACATAGCATTTCCTTTATCTATAGATTACGGTAGCATTTGTGCTAGTGTGGGGACCTAAATAGTCAGAGTTCAATTTGACCTTAATCTGCTTTCTCTATTGTTAACTGAGTCCAACTGAACTCAGCAGGGAGCCACTTTAACGTTGGAAGAAAAGTCTTTAAGGATTAAAATTTGTTGGGTCCCCACGAGAGGCACAGAAGCCGAAAATCTTACCAGCTGAATTCCGTTTTTTTCGAGCACTTTTTCAGTAGCTTCGCAATGTGACCATGAAATTTAAGTGGTGCTTTAGAGTCCCCTGATATGAAACTTTCTAAATATAATACTAACTAACTGATTGCTGCGAACCTCGTGCTGTAATAGAGCACGAAAATTTGGAATTGCAGCTATGTTGGTTCTGCGGAAACTCCCCCTCCTTTTCATGCGACACTAGCAATTATTACAAAAACATAAACATAATTGTTTTTGTTTTTGTTTTTCAAACCTGAAACAAAACAAAAAACAAAAACCTGAAAGGATACGCCTTTTCTTTAGTGTCACCTGAAAGGATACGACTTTTCCTTAGTGTCACCTGAAAAGGTGGGGGGAAACTCGCTATAATGGTGTACTCAAAATATTTTGATAGACGCACAAGACCCAGTCAATGAAAACAGAAATGGCCGTAGTAGACGCGTGATTACTACGTAGTCTGGGAAGCAGACGGCTTCCAAGACTGAGAAGAAAGGACTTTTAAGAAGTTAAGATAAAGGTTAAAGGAGGCCAAATTTGTGGCACTCCTTGTTAGAGGGTTAAGATTACGAAATAAAAAGTAATCTTCCAAAAACCATTTTAGCCCGTGATTTTCTTAATATTGGAAGTTAAGACGTCGGGTTTGGATATTCGGAATTAGAAAAGAATTGCTTTCCAATAAAGTAAGTCATATTTTCGACCAAAATTAACTAATTATCACCTATAATCACTAATAAAGCCTAATTAATATGTATTAACATTAACCATCATCATCCTACGTACTTCTCTAGCAATTAATAATATTTTTAATAAACCACATTCCAATATGTGCTTATCAACTGCATACAATTTCTCTTTTGATGGGATTTTCAGACTAATTGTGCAATATTGTTCTCACTTTCAGAGCAATATTTTTCTTTCTTGATTTCTTAACTTGCTTAGATTGGAATTTAAGAGTACTTCTTAACTAATGAGTAAGTGAACGGAGGTCTTATTCAAGAGCATGGGAAGAACGACCCCTCCTTATTAGCTTAAATGTTTAATTAATTCTTATTTAGATGCGTTCTACTGGATGTTCCATTTATTCTAAGAGACCAAAATTAGTTAAAGGCGTAATTTCTAGCTTTTAGCTTTATTTCTGTCAACAATCGAACCTATGTCCCTATCTTGAGTTTGCTGAGTATTCCAAATTGGCTGGCAACTCTGATACCACTACGATAATCATTCTATACAACAACTGTTTGGACGCTCAGATACTCCATTTCAGATTCTGATTAACACATTCCATAAGGTATAGGAACTGGTATTCCAACTGAAGATCACAACCCATAACATATTGAAATTTTTTGCACATTTTCGACTTCATTATGAGTTTTACATTGCACATTGCCAGAAATGTATGCAAATAAATTGTTTTTTGCATGCGCGATTGGGTTGGAAAACCGAAGAATTAATTGCCCAAAGTTTTGCGGTCGGCTCAGTTGACGACCTTTTTCTTCGATATATTGCCAGATTCGAAAGAAATTATCATAAGCCGACATTTGCTTATGCAGCTAAAAATCAAGAGGCCATATTCAAGCTGAAAGGTCTGAATTTGCTACAGTTGCAGGATATTTTTGGTTTTGGCGTGGCTGCTTTGGGTCTGGCAACTGTTTTGCTTATCCTAGAAATATCTTATCACATGCATATAAAATTGTATGTAAAATTCCGTTGGAATAAATGAACATATGTTTGTTAGTGAGTTAGGTGCCACAATGAGATGTCAATCCAAAGTGATAGTTACTGGTTAGGAGAGCTTTCAGTTAAAGGCAAGACAAGTACAAACGTAGTGGTGGTGGTGGTTTTTGTCGTGTGTGGTTTTAGCTTCTCTAGGGTAGTGTTGGGTTTGGCCGAAGTTGGCCTGTCCAACAGCCAACGGCCAACTGGGGGTTGGCCTGTGGCTGTTTGTTTTCCTTTGGTTGTTGGCTGGTCAATAGCCGTGGGGTGTTGAAATTTTTCATTACGATGTCTTTTGGCCTGTTCTGCCTTTGGCTCTGTCTTCGACTTGCATCCCTTTCTGACAGTAACCTTAGATGAACTGAACTGGGCAGCACAAACTAAATATCTGGCAATGTTATTTATATTGACAGCAAGTTAAGAGGCAACAGCTTGCAACAATTACCGCAAACAGTGCTTCAAAAATTGATCAAGCCGGGAATCGAACCAGTGACCTTGTGATCTAACCTAACTTATTCTCCACCTTTCCGGAGTCGCTTTCCCAGCAAAACTTTTCAGTTTTCGATTTCTCTCCAACTTACGTGACTCATAAGTTTTGAGTTGACTGGCATCATTACAGCAGACTCAGTAGTTTTTCAAATTCTTTATAACTTATCGAAAACTAGCAAAAAACGAAACTTTCAACTAAATACTTGTGAGAGATCTGGTAAAAACAGGATGCAACTAGTTTACTATGAAAAATGTTTACTGATGTCGAAACCTGTATTTAGTTGTTGCAACTTGTTTCTAGTCACAAAAAGGTTTACAACAGAACACTTTACATTTACTTCAAAGTTAGTGCAATCGTTTCACTAATTTGCACCATAATCACACTTTAACATTGCAATTTGGCATGGAAATTTTATAAACGGCTGCATTAAACTAATTACATGTGACAAAGTTCGTTGTTTATTTAAACGAAACCTGTTTCACTGATAATGCACTGTGGTATGTGCAACTTTCTGGGCATTGTTAAAAACTGAAAGTCGGATTTTATAGTCTGCCATCAAGTGGTTGTTTCATATGTTCAGTTTGTTTGCTCTTTTCTGCTTATTTTCCAGTCCACATTTCGTCAAATATTCCCACGCTTTCACTTGCTCGTAAGTACCCGACAACCTGCCAAACGTTTTTGCCGTTGTTGTGAAACTTAGGCTTATAAGAACCAGACAGAAAAGTGTCCAGTCCGGAGATCGAACCTGCGTGAGACCGCGTGACAACGGAAAATATGGAGATGAGGCCGAGTTGGGCGGGCAGGACTGATTCACAAAAAGCTTAATTGTGCAAAAATACATAACACTTTTAGGCTGTTGTCTCGCTTAACCACCAATCCCACAAATTTTTAAAACTTGACCAATTGAGCTAAAATGTGGT
>JASAND010028830.1:0-35282 GCA_030248195.1 Trissonchulus latispiculum
GATAAAACGGCTCTGGTTTGGTTAAGTTTGAGTTGGGTCAGGGGGAATTTTCAGAGCAAAGTTGCTTCTCCCAATGCAGGCATTCCAGACGTCCTATCACAGTCAATCAATACTATATCAGAGTCGATCTATCTAAGTCAGCGTTAGGGCTATTCAACACACAGTAGAGAGAGTTCTGATGAGAAATGACTCCCTTATAGGCCGGATAAGATTGGAGCCTCTGGATAAATGGCTCCTTCTAAAAACTAACTACCGGTACAAGTTCAAGCACTAGGGCACTGGTGAAATGGCCCTATGATTACAATTAGCTAGAGTTCTGGTTAAGTGGACTGTAATAGGTTGAAAAATAGCGTAGAACAGACTTTAATGAATTTTAGGCACCGTACACATTAAGCCAAACACATACAGATGGTGCAGATTACTTTAATCACAACTAGATGTCAACAGATACCTAATACCAATTGTGCATATTGTTTAACAAAAAGTGTGTTTAGATCACAATAATCAACAAGTAATTTGGAAGCAGCTGCTACTTGTGCACATCGAAGTAAAAGGTCTCACAGTTGAAAATACGCAGATATTTTAGATCCCCAAATTATAACAAACTTCCAACAATTGCTATTGCATACGAAGACTGGACATACAACTGTAAAATAGCCGAACGAATATTAGCGTCAACATTTGGACAGTTTTTGAATTTGGTCTTTTGAAGAGGAAAGAATCTGAAATTGCTTACTTGCTTGCTTGCTTACTTTCACAACTCACGACCACCTGACAACCTGTTACCTTATTGATCCCGATCCAAGATGTCAAACCAATCGACAGTGGTCAGCAGAAAATGGCAGTTCGGTCACAAAAAAGTGGTAAATAGCGTGTGAGTCGAGGGAGTCAGAAATACACACGGTTGAGCGGTTCACGGCACCGCAAGCCAGAGTCAGATCAGAGGCGCTACAGGCCTGTACAACACACTATTAGCTCCTGGTCAAAAACCGACCAAACTTCAACAATCCAAAACCCAAGACTGCCCGGAAAAATGGGGGAGACCCGTCAGTCAAAACTTAGCTCCGCCTCTCGACTCTCCCAGGTGCGTGTCGTGCAAATTTGGATACTGTAGTCGGAAAATGTTTGTGTCTCTTTTGATGTCAGGCGATTGTATTGTGAGAGCGTAAGTTACGTCGCACTTTGCCTGTGACGCCAGTAGTTTGCCCAAGGGCTTTAAGGGTTCCAGTAAATTTGTAGTTAATCCCGATTAACCCCAGCAACCTCCAAATTAGCAAATTGCCCAAATTAAACGGTTTGCTCGAGTATTAACAGAATATGATTTAAGATCCCTTTTCCTTTTAGAGTCTTTTGTAATTTTCCTAACAAAGAACGGAAATACTCCAAAACGCTCAAAACAAATTACACTAACTCCAAACCACAGAGGCGACCAACAAATTCTCAAAACAATTTCTCAAAATAGCAAACTAGGGTCCACAAGATTCGCAAGACTAACTGTAGAACTCACAATATCCACTTTTGGATTCACAAGGTGTATAGTCAACATCAACTCCAACCCAAAACAAGCTTAAACAAGCTTATTTGCATGAATGGGTTGCCGCTGTCATTTTTCCTATTATAAACAAGAAATTTTCTCTATCCAGTACCACGAAATCCGGTAAATTTTCCGGAAATCTCTATTTCGGTTTCGAAATCAGCGTGGTCGAATTACCCTATGGCCAACTTTTGAGCGAAATAGAAGACAAAAAATTTTTTGGTCCAAAATCCGGGTTTTCGGGAATTACCGGATTTTTAGTTTTTCGGCCATAACTTTCGATAGACGCATTTCCGGAGAATGTCGCAAGAAAAAGTTGTTTAGCTCGGCGAGCTCTTTCATTTGAGTACCATATTGACCACTTTTGGAGAAATTTTTCAAAATCCGGAATTTTCCGGGTCGAATATCTCGAAATCCGGAAATTTTCCGGAAATTTCGATTTCAGTTTCGAACTCAGCGTGGTCGAATTATCCTATGACCAACTTTTAAGCAAAATCGGAGACAAAACATTTTTACGTTTCCCTTGGTCCCCCCCTTACCATTCTAAAAATCCCGGGTACCGCCATTTCCGGAATCCGGGAATTACCGAACTGCCCGCGCTTCCGGGAGCACTTTAGGTCACCCCCAACTCCCACTGGAAATTTCAGCCGGATCGGTCCAGCCAATCAAAAGTTAGAGGGGGGGACAAGAATCCGGAGAAGAAATAATAACAAGCAAATTGGCATGAATGGGTTGCCGCTGTTATTTTTCCTCTTATCAGGAGTCATATCTGAAGCTGCGTACATTTATGAACTTTGGCTCTATTACAACTTTTTATCCACTCAACGAGAGCCTTCGAATGATACCCATATTGTGGATTTTCGACAACTTTTAATTTTGACCCATTTTGACTGGTTTCGGCCATTTTTGACCCCTTTCATGCCCCGTAACTCAGATTCTGTACATTTTGGTGCTTTGGCCCTATTCCAACTTTTTATCTACTCAACGAGAGCTTTCGAATGATACCTGTGTCGACCGGATCCGACAACTTTCAATTTTGACCCATTTTGACCGGTTTTGGCAATTTTTGACCCATTTGGAGCCCCGTAACTCATTTTCTGTACATTTTGGTACTTTGAACCTATTAAAACTTTTTATCTACACAATGAGAGCTTTCGCATGATATCGATATGAGTCCGATCTGAGAAATTTCAATTTTGAGCCATTTTGGCCGTTTTTGGCCATTTTTTACCATTTTCGCCTCATAACTCAAAATGAGCGCATTTTCAGGCCTTGACCCAATTACAACTTTTTCTTTACTCGTCGAGAGCTTTCGAATGACACCAAAATTAGCTCATTTGGACAACTTTTTATTTTACTCATTTTTACTCACGGGGGTGCTCCGGGAGCACCTCTGCTCCCCCGGGGCTCCCCGCGCTTCCGGGAGCAGTTCAGGTCCATGCGCAACTCCACTGAAGATTTCAGCCCGATTGGCCCGCCCAATCTCGAGATAGGGGGGACAAGAATCCGGAGAATAATAATAAATAAATAAATAAATAACGGACATACTCAACTTAAAGGGTTGCCTTTTTGTGAAAAAGCGGCAACCCAATAAGAAAGAAATAGCCCAAATTAAACTGTTTGCTCAAGTATTAACAGAATATGATTTAAGATCCCTTTTCCTTTTAGAGTCTTTTGTAATTTTCCTAACAAAGAACCGAAATACCCAAAACGCTCAAAACAAATTACATAACTCCAAACCACAGAGGCGACCAACAAATTCTCAAACAATTTCTCAAAATAGCAAACTAGGGTCCACAAGATTCGCAAGACTAACTGTAGAACTCACAATATCCACTGTAAAATACACAAGGTGTATAGTCAACATCAACTCCAACCCAAAACAAGCTTATCTGCTGCTTAAAAAATCCAAAAAACCCAAAACAAGCTTATCTGCTTCCGTTTCGAAATCAGCGTGGTCGAATTACCCTATGGCCAACTTTTGAGCGAAATAGAAGACAAAAAATTTTTTGGTCCAAAATCCGGATTTTCGGGAACTCCCAGATTTTCAGTTTTTCGGCCATAACTTTCGCTAGACGCATTTACGGAGAATGTCGCAAGAAGTAAAGTTGTTTAGCTCGGCGAGCTCTTTCATTTGAGTACCATATTGACCACCTTTGGAGAAATTTTTCAAAATCCGAATCTTCCGGGTCGAATATCTCGAAATCCGTTAATTTTCCGAAAATTTCGATTACAGTTTCGAAATCAGCGTGGTCGAATTACCCTATGGCCAACTTTTGAGCGAAATAGAAGACAAAAAATTTTTTGGTCCAAAATCCGGATTTTCGGGAACTCCCAGATTTTCAGTTTTTCGGCCATAACTTTCGCTAGACGCATTTCCGGAGAATGTTGCAAGAAGTAAGGTTGTTTAGCTCGGCGAGCTCTTTCATTTGAGTACCATATTGACCACTTTTGGAGAAATTTTTCAAAATCCGGAATTTTCCGGGTCGAATATCTCGAAATCCGGGAATTTTCCGGAAATTTCGATTTCAGTTTCGAAATCAGCGTGGTCGAATTACCCTATGACCAACTTTTAAGCAAAATCGGAGACAAAACATTTTTACGTTTCCCTTGGTCCCCCCTTACCATTCTAAAAAATTCCGGGTACCGCCATTTCCGGAATCCGGGAATTGCCGAACTGCCCGCGCTTCCGGGAGTACTTTAGGTCACCCCCAACTCCCACTGGAAATTTCAGCCGGATCGGTCCAGCCAATCAAAAGTTAGAGGGGGGGACAAGAATCCGGAGAAGAAATAATAATAATAAGAAAGAAATAACGGACATACTCAACACAAAGGGTTGCGTTTTTGTGAAAAAGCGGCAACCCAAAAATCTGCTGCTTAAAAAATCCAAAAACCCAAAACAAGCTTATCTGCTTCCCTCACATATATGTTGCTGCACCAAAAATAAACCGCTAATTCAGTTTAAGCAGAACAATATACAGTTGCACGTCTTTGCAGACCATTTTCATCCCTTATCTAATGTATATCCATTTATTTTTAGAAATATTTCGTGTTTACTGCGATAAGGAGAACGATTGTTCTCCTTGCTACAAGACCAAAGATACCAACAAAAAACCACCTTTTGATCCTGTGGCCTATGCAGTTGAAGACATTTGTCCTATCAGTGACGACATACCTCTGGTCAGATCTATCAATGTCTGCGGCATGTACTGCGGTGTTCGTAAGTGAAACCGAGGATTAAACTTGAGACGGAGGACATTTGTCCTAAGCTGAAAGATTTGATATTCAAGCATAACGATGAGATACGTGCATAAAGTTGCATAAAGTTCCTGTCAGAGAAAAACCTTAAATACATGCATTTTTGCAAATTTTGCATTTGGATACTAAGGCGACTAACGGGTATGTCACATTATAAGTCGCAGGAAGTGCAGAAGGTTTCTGAGAAAGTGGTTAATTTGTATAAACATATTTCAAGACATTTTTCCATATTTCGAGACATTTTGAAAATATTTCTAGACATTTCCAAAATATTTCGAGACAATTTGAAAATATGTCTCGACATTTCCACAATATTTCAAGACATTTTGAGAACATTTTGAGACACAACTATCTCGCAAGTTTAGAAAATATATCTTAGGCAAGAACATTTATATTAAGGCATATTTTTAGAAAGTTTAAAATGTTTCCGGACATTAGGTATATTTCAAATATTTATTACACAACTTGCGAGAAAGTTGGAAAGCACTTAGAGTCAAATTTTTTGCAAAAGTCGAAACATTTGAGATTCATTTAAAGACAATTTGGAAACATCTGAATATTTTTTCGCCAACCTTTTGCACTCACTGTTTACTTTAAGCTGACATCATCGAATAATCAGGCTGCTATCACATCATCTACGGCATAAGAGCAGCTTGTTGAGGCACCTTTTAGACCATATTTCGAATTATGGTAGTCTGAATCAACCTTTTCAGGTGACGCATCGACATTTACTCAAACTGCGTTAAATTTCAAGCTGGGCTCTCCCTTTTGACCAATTCAAGGTTCAAATTTGTCTTATTACTTCAAAAGTTACTTCTTTTACAGCTTTGAAACTTAAAAATTGTCTAAAACTTTGCAAACCTTTTCGAAATTTTGGAATGTCTCGAAGGTTAGTTGTTTCAAAAGTGGAAGTTTGTCTCGAAAGTTTGACAAACTTTCTAGAAAGTTTGTCAAAATGTCTGGAAAGTTAATGAAACTTTCGAGACAAATTTTTCAATTTTCTCAGAAACCTTCTGCACTTCCTCCGACTTATAATGTGACATACCCATAATACACTTCTGCGACAAACAATCTGATTTCTATACGTTTTATTTCAGCTTGCGTTCGCTTGAAATTAGCGATGTTGTTGTTGTCATTGATAAATCTGGCAGTACGGAAAACTTTCACAAACAACAAATTAGTTTTGTCAAAGGCCTTTTGGATAGTCTTGACATTGACAGAGACGGTGCTCATGTGGCCATAAATAAATTTGGCAACAAGTCAGAATTAATAACTGACTTTTCGTTCGATAGAAACCATATCTATCATCTTCTGGACACAACGTCACCTAAAGAAATGGGCTACAGTGTAGGTCATTTGGCTTTAAAGTCAGCCATTAGTCTATTCAATGGGTAAGCACAATAGAATTGACATTCATAATTTGCAACATATATCGACTAAGCAATTTATTAGCACAAACTTGATAATCGGTGCTCTTTTGCGAATAACCAGTTACGACAGTACCAACAAAATAAATACGTATGAACATATGGATTATCAAATACAAATATTCGATATACTAAATATGGGGACGGTTCCACTTTATTCAAATCGGTTCTGGTTCTAGCTCGCCGGTCTTGCTTTTAATTCCTGTTCTGGCATCCGGTTCCCTGTTCCAAGTACAAAATTTGCAGTAATAAGTCCAGTATTTGTCACAAGTGCCTGCAGAGGTACTCTAAGCACGACAGAAGCTTTAGGACACTACTGTGCCTCCATCGGACCATAGGGTTCCTTAAAATGCCTCTGTGGAATATAATCAAAAACGACTTTTTTCCAATTCTAAAAATTGAAAAGATTACGGCGTTTTAATAAATACACATGCAAAAGGAAACACCTATTTTAAGCCTAAATTAACGACTAAAACACGTCTGTACTAACCCATGCAATGAACTAGAGTTATTGTCAACAGTCAGCAAGACGAAGAATCGTTGGTTTAATGTTTGCCATTATCGCTATATGCTTGTTTTCGTATCTATACGATATATACACCTTCGCATTCTGTTCTGACACTTATAGAAACAAGGCAAGAAAACACGCAGCAAGACTGGTTTTACTGGTAACTGATGGCGAGTGGAACATAATTGTAGGCAACACATATAGTCGAGATCTTAGACCAACTAAGAAAGAATTAAAACAACTTAAAGAGAATATGGGTGTGTCCATCTATGCGGCATTGGAGGTTGCTGAATGGAAACATGTGAACGAAGCTGCCTTGAAGATGATGGTTTCTGATCCCGGAGATATCTATACCACAAATACAGAAGAAATTAAAATTGCTCGTCCAATTGATGAATTGAAGAGAAAATTAAGAATGACTTCTTACGAAGCCCTTCCTTCTCCAGATTGTGTCAAGCAAAACATCAGAATTCATAATGGATGTATCAAGATTAAAAAGAGGGACATATTTTATCAATTCTTACGGACAGAGTCTATGGAATTAATCCTTGATGTTGTATTGGCAGACCTTATTTGACATTTCTTTTAAATCTATTTATTATCTATTATATTCTTATCTATAATATTATATGTTAAATGAAGACATATTTATAAAAACTTAAAAACCTGACTGTTTGGGAAGTTAAATTTGTAGAAAATGTTACTGTGTAGTGCGGTTTATACTGATTAAATATTTGGGTTCTAAGAATGGGCATAGCTTTACTCTAGCGATGTCATTTCTTGTAGTATAGGCATAGGGATTTCGCAGCCACTCCTTCTCATTTGTATTTCACTCTGCATTTTCTGCTATTGTGCATCCTGTTGAGATCAATTTCTCTACTAAGGCAGTTGGTTAATTTGTTAGTTTTAATGAGATAATGTAATTCCCAACCTAATGTGTTGGTTTCCTTTTCAGGGCCTGGGTTCTGGAATCATGAATACAACTAGACTTAATTTTGCGAAGTTGTCAAAATACGTGATCCAGGTCTAGACCTCCTGGTTCCAACAAGATTTTTTTTTTCTAGAAATGTTTAGTCAAGCTGCAATTATGGAGTTTTTTAAGTCGTGTTCAGTATAAGGTTCAACTATGACTTCTAGTGTTGTTCACCCGCCCAAATTTTCGTGGAACGACTGTCCTGTACCGGTGGCAGCCGGCCCAGAAACTTCCTGTATTTGACCGGTCTACAGGACGGTCAGGTCGGCCCAATCTGGACTTGGCCGGCCAGTCTAAACAAGACCGGTGCACAGCACTAATGACTTCCCAGTCGTGCACCTGCCAGCATTCATGGATTAAGTACTTGAAGCGCATGTTGTCGGAAATCTACTGGTGTTTTCAGTTGATTATATCAATATCCAATGGATTCGGAATCCATTATTCATTTTCCGACAAAAACGTGCGTCTACAGCCGCATTAGATGCACTCGAGGCTCTTTTACTTCAGTGTATTTGTTGTGTCTGCTGAAGTAAATATGAAAACTATCTTTCAGCTAAATTATTACAACGCAGCCTATTGCAGACCCCTATGCACCTATCAAAAGACATTGAGTACACAAACCAAGCAAGATTCCGCGGATAGGGCGCATAAAAATTATGTTTGCTTTATTACACGGAATGTTTTTGAGGAAAAACCCAGCCAGCTGCATTCCTACCAATCCAACTTAATACCGTGGAATTTGGTTAAAGGTAATTCTTGACAGCAGCTTTCCAGCTGTTGCAGCGTAAAAAATTTTTAAGGTTCAGGCCAATCAAAGAAACATTTACGCTGAAATCGAAAAACGTTGGCTCAAGTTTAAAACTTACGTGTCTTGCCCAGTTCAAGCCACATCGAAGCTTAATTCCCAAAAAACATAGCTCAATTCAGCAAAAAGTTTACGTGCATTATCCCAGTCAGCAGGATTAAATCTGGAATCTGGTTTCGGCAAAAACTGGACAGCGCAATTCCGACCATGCCAGCTCAATTTCATGGAATCATTTTGAGGCAAAACCTAGCTTGAACGAATCCGCGGAATCTTGCTTCGTTTGTGTGCTCAATATCTTTTGATAGACGCACTATGGCAAAGCAATGACTTAATGACCGCTAATACTAAACAGGATAATACCATTCCTTTGTTCGTGATACAGGTTGCAGTCATTGGTGGGCATGGGTTAGTGTTTAGATTGGCCGAAATTTTCCTTGGTTGGACGGAGTTTGAAGTTGGCCAGCCAATTAGCCCTGGCCAGCTATTGAGTTTGAGTCCCAAGAGAAACTAACGCCACATTTGCGCTCAGCGACTTCAAAAACCCTTATGCGAGTTGTTTTTGAGGTTGTCTGATATTTCTGGAAGTTCAACCTGGTAACCAGCCAGGTCTGTCCCGTACGACCTGATCCCAGATGTCAATACAATAATTACCTAAAACCCACTTCTATATTTGAATTCTGTACCCTAGAAAACATCCAAGGACCTGTTTGTAGCCTCTTCGAACTGTTCAGTTGGTACCGGCAGGTACGTGTCCGTGGATCATACCACAGAACATACACATCCTAAGTTTGTTTGCCAAAATGCCTGGAAATAAGTTATAATAACTCACGAATGTAAAAAAACCGTTGTAGCTTTTAAATAGCATTTTAAAGCCACCAGACCTTGTCGTCGTCGTCGAATTAGGTGGCCGATCAGGATCTACTGCTATACTCGGGGTATAGAACCCTTACTTCATCTCATCAGCCATATCTAGTATGACTCTCGCTATGTTGCCTGGATGCACTCCACACAGTGGGAGGCTGGAGGAGACCCGCCTTAGCCATTCGGCTCGGTCTTGGCCTTGGCCAATTAAAGTACTTGACTCGTTTGCACCCAGCACCCTTTGCAGGGGGTAGGTTGGTCACGTTGCAGGGGTACTGGTTGATCCCAGGGAGGTGCCTTTCCACCGGGACTCCACGCCATATTCTAGACGGTAAGTGGATTAAGGGCTTTTTAGCGGTACTGTCCCCAGCAAGACAGCAGAAGAACCAACCAATTTAACGCCTGAGGTGGAGCTGTAGCCTACGTTTCTTGCTCAAATAAGCAATGCAACGTCATTATGATTAAGGATGAATTCGAACCTGGAACTTTCGATCCTAAATCTAACGCATTAACCATTCGGCTATACGGTTACAGCCAGCAGATCTCATGCTGGACATTGGCGGACGCCAGCAGTAACCGCTAGGACTTCAGCGAGATCATCGCTCTAGAAGAACGCTTTGTCATTTATGTCCTATACGTTATTTTGTGCGCTCTACAATGATGGGATAAGATCAGCAACTGATTGGTCTTTCGTTAAAATGTGATTTTCCTGTTTGCTAAAACAATAACAAAAAAATAGCCGAGTTTCGTCTACTACAACTTATTGGTAAGAGCAGCAAAACTGGGGTGGTTCATAAGTTTAGCCCAGCACCAAGAGTATATAATAACGAATAACGAATTTCTTTGAAGTGAGTGGCCTAATTTGTGGGGGTCAGCCGTTATCGCTATCAGATCATCAGCCTAATAACAAAGAGCGTGGAACTTGTCACACTCTTAGTTATCATGTAATTTTGCCATGACCTATCCGCACGTTCCCAACGTAACCGATTTGGATGAGTTGTGCGCAAGTTCTAGACAAAAAATTGATTTTTTAAGCTTGCCATAAGAATAAACGTATTACCATGCTTATTAATTTTAATGAATTAATTACCAGAGCTTCACAATAATAGAATGCTGGTGTCCTTATATAATATTTATGATATAATATCATATGTTAAGCAATATTACATTATTGAAAGATTTGGTAAGATACAACTTCCCACAAATGCAATACGAAATTAGTCACAAATAATATTGTCATTATTGAATCAATATCAACAAACTGGTCTGTATCGGTTTTGGTCACAGCACATTTAAATAGAGTATGTGTAACAGCCACTAAGCAGTAACGCTACAGCTGTAGCTTTTAAGTTTCAGTCATGATTTTGGGTCTGGGCGTTACTTTTGCTTGCAAGAGATGTTACTTTAGTACGGTTGCTGGTCATCATTGCAGTGCTCACCAAGCGAAACTTTTCACAAAAAATCAGGTATAAGTAGAAATTTGAACTTTGCGCAAAGCTTAGTGCAAAATAGGTAATATTGAAAAAGACTCTTGACATGTTTCCAATTTCGAGATCGGCTACAGCTTCATTTAGACAGAGCCTGGAAACAGCCCATTCGCCCATTACATACTCAAATGTGAAGCGGGTAATTCCATACAGAGTACAATAAAATATCAAAGGAATGCTCAGAGCCAGCTGCAAATAACACAGCTGCGCGTCGCGTTTCAGCTTCTTTTTCTCTTCTTTATTAATCTGCGCTTTGTTAAGCTGAGCTTTTTTAATCAAGCCGGCTACTATAAGAACCGTAGCGACTGCAGCAATCAATCCTTGTAGCAAGGAAAAATAAAGCTGAAACGTCATCATTGGTCTGAAGTAAATGCCATAAAATTCAAACGTGAAAAACAAATCAAACGCATACACCGCACCACATAGCACAGACAGTATTGTCGATACCACTACAAACTTGTAATTATTAACAAATTTAAAGTGAAACGGAAACCAAAGGGCAATCGAGCGCTCAATAGCAACTGCAATGCACAAGTTGTCACTAATATGGCTAGACAAACTCATACTTGTTTTCCCGTAATAGCCTTTGACAAATTCTACTAAAATTTCTATTCCGAGCATATTCGCCAATTCTGCAAAACCTTGAACCAGTGAGATGGTATTAGTGATAATGCCAACAACGGATATCAGTCGGTGATACATGTAACTAATTGCAGAAAATTCATCTTGACTGAGCACGACTAAATTAATCATACTGCCAAAAAGTCCTATTATGCCAAATACAATCCAATATCCAATTGTTATGTTGGTAAAGATCTTTCTCACTGTGAAATGGTGGTGATAAGCTTTTTCATAAACAAGCAACTCTTCATATGTCATGCAGACAGATATGTTTTCCCAAAGATCAGCTAGATTTCCCATGTTTCGCTTAATCTGGATAATTCCAATATTTACTAATTTCGTCACTTCATCGACTGTGCTTAGTCATCAATGTCAATTCTTCAACAGGGATAGCATTTCTAACATTTCAAAACGAACTTCAGCAAAACAGTTTTGTATTCTGACGGCATTGTATTTCCGCTTAGGAAATTTCCTGATGCACCTGTTTCCAGAATGTAATATATCTGGCGATAAAAAGAATAGAACATTTCAGAACAAAATACTTTTCGTTGGGGGAATCTGGCATTATCACATCTTGAATGATCTGCTAATATAATGTCAGTTTTTTTTGTGCCCACTGCGTTTATCACTAGGTTGAGTGAAGTTTATTGCACGATGCTCAGCCTTTCGCAAAAAGTACAAAGTTTATTGAATATAACATACATGCCACAGGATTAAATGGTCAAAACCATGGGCAGGGTGTGACATACTTGAGCTATTTTTCAAATAATCCTACAAAGCAAATTGTGGGAGAAGTGAAACACACTCAAAGCAAAAACGGTTATCTATTTCATTACATTTAAGCAGCAGATACATAGTGAGTGCATAATGATAAAAGTAAGCCGCTAAGCATGCTCTAATGTTCATAGCAAAAACTTGCTCTGTTCGGCAACAACTCATTTCCCCGCAAATTAGACCCGCAAATCAGATTGTGAAAACTGTAATGGAATAACTGTGGAAAATTCAGCAAACCTTCAAATAACGTTTTGCTGCAAAAAAACAACAAACGTAAGCGCTACCTTATGCTTAGGATATGACGCGGCATGGATCTCAATATGTTCCAAGTTTATGGAAATTCATTTGTCTCTTTTGAGATTACTGCGCAATTCAATCACGTATTAAATGCAGCACTGGGTAGGTAAACGTACAGTATAATTAGAAAATACTTTTTATATAGAGAATCCAAACGATGTTTATTGAAAGAGTACTTTGATTAGAAATAAGCTAAACAATGGAAATATTCTGTTTAAAGATTGTTTCTGAGTTAATTCTTTGTTCTCTTTTGATAGGGAAACTGCGTTAACCTTCTTTATCAATGATAGCGTGACAATTACAACACCTGATTGAATGCTGAAACAAGATAAAGGCTATAAACAAATATTGTCTGAATTTTTGAAAATTTACCATTCATTTACCATACCTGGCTTCAGGCTCAATGACCATGCCCAAGGGAAAATTGCAACAAAACTGACCAGTTGGTTTTAAGATCTTGGGCTGTAGTATGCAAACATAGATTTCAACATTAACTCCATAAGAATTAACATTACAGCAGAACGAGCAGAACAACAGAAAAATGTATATTAATTTGAAACAAAACTGCTGTGGAAAGGAAATTGTGCTTGCTTCAATTTGCAGCTCTGGCGTCTTATGACTGCAATAAAGTCTGACTAGTATTGTGACATAGTAATCCTACTTTATCTTAAGTTGATATAATTGCTTTCCAGCGTCGACCACAGGTGGACAAGGGGGGGAAAGGGGGGGGGGGAAATTTCCCCCCCCCCACCGCGAAGTCGCTCACAAGGGGTCGCGAAATTGCTCCCACAAGGGGTAAGAAAATTGGCCACAAGGGGTAAGAAAATTGCCCAAAAAATAGGTTTTCCGACTAAAATTTCCAAAAATTTTCCGACTTCGCCGGAATTTTTCACTTAAAATTACTATTTTTAGCTAAAAAAACGTCCAAAAAACGTGTTTTAGCTTAAAAATTGCTGTTTTTCGCTAAAAATAGGCTAAAATAGCTTAAAAATCGCTTTCAAAAGTACCCCTAAGAAAAATTGCTCTCACAAGGGGTACCCAAATTTGCTTCCACAAGGGTCAGTGAAATTTGACCTCCCGTTCAGGTATGGCGTCGACTGGACTTACAAGTACTAGCAAGATTCCCAAATGCTGAGCACTCCCTTTATTTATGGTAACATTTCTTATCAATGCAACTTTACTACGATTTTTGTACAATAAGTTATTATCTAACTATATATTTATAATTTTGTAAATTATTCTTTCAGTTTAGTGGAGAGACTGGGAAACAATCTGATTGCTTAAATTATTCACTGTATAAACTGTAATAAAACATCTGCATAAAATCCAAGTTTATGATTTTTAAAGGCAGCCAAATACGAAGAATTGTTTAATTTGAGTTGGATAAATGCAAGGAAACAATGAAAGTTCTCGTCTTAGATTGAAATATCATATTCTCTTAGTACTGAAAGTTCTTTATTCTTTGTTTATTTATTCAGCGCTAATTTGGGCAACTGAGGATAGCTGACGCAAACGAATTTCTACACTACAAAACTAAAATCTCAACCTTCAGAATGATTTAGGAATAAGAAACTTCATTTACGTACATAAAGTGAAAAACAAAGGATTTCAGTAAGCCAGTTAGTTAACTTGGGAGTAGAGATAACGTTACGTTAGAAATGTTGGCATCTCGCCTCCTAAACTCTGTTAATGAACCAAAGAACATCACGATGCTCAAGACTGTAACATTCAACGGTTTGGTGGAAGAATTAACACAAGAAGCAATCCTGTCAAGCTTTTCTTCCACAATTCAAACATTTCATGATTGATCAGTTCAATGCATCACATAGTCGAAATTGTTATTTATTATCGAATCATCTCCCTAACCACATCTTTTTTGAAGGACCTCAAAGGAAAGCGTTTGCTCTTTTGTCCATTGAAATTTGTTCCATGTAGAGTTCTAGTGAAAGTATTGGTATGAATTATTGCCTACTCTAATTAAAATCTTAGTCCCAACTAAAACGTGGGAGATTAACCAACTATGAAACTAATGCAATAAACACCTTGTGAAAAGGAAAGCATAACTACGACAAACCAACATTCCAGCAAACAACTGTAAATGTAGTAGTCTACAGAGAACACAGAACATGTTGAGTGGCCTTGCAAATGCAAAACTGTATTAACTTCTTTTCAAGCAATTAGATAATATCCTTAATGTGCTGGTATCGTTTTGTGCACTGCTTTGTGGGGATTTTTTGAAAAGCTATAGCTTTCGCAATTTTAGAAGCTGGAATGAGCTTTGACATCATTTTAAAGTTTGCGATCAATACATTCACATGAGCTTACGAAAATACAAAATTAGCAAAAAATTAGCAAATGTTTTCTGAAATAAAGGCTAAATATAGACCAGACATTTTGGAACACAGATTTCTCAAAACAGTAGAAACGGACATTTTGTGCCACAGTTTGAAGGACATGTGGGCCGAGAGACATTTTTCGAATTTGGCTCAACAGGCCTTAATGCTCCAGAAAATCCGTCAAATGTGAGATGACACAAAGTTTCTCAACTTTGCATTGATAAGCATCGATAAATTGTGCAATGAGCCAGTGTATCGAATGAGTATAAATAAACCAAAATTGTCCGAACCATTTGGCTGAAATTTTGGAATAACTTACTTCCTAGAAAATGGCCATTTTTTACTCCAAAATTGTTTTCGGCGCATACTGACTTGGCTAAAAGAGATAGCTCTAAGGTTGTAAAAGCAAAACGTTGTGTGCCCTCTTTCCAGCCTTGCCAGAATAATATAAATGTCAACCTGTTTCTGTCATAAATGGATGCATTGCTGATACTTTAAGTATTCACTTGAATGCCAACCCAACTGCCTGACCAGTACATTCTTGAAGCGCGTGTACATCTACACGAAAAGAAAACAGGCGTGCACAGTTGATAACCAGCGAAATAAATGTAAATCAATGAGTTCTACCCGACACAATGGTTTTCCCAACTTAATCAAGACTTTCAAACTAAGGCAAAGTGAATGTCGATACCCTCAATTCAGGCGTATCCCAATTCAGTGGCCCTTTCAAACGTTGAAATTTCAGTTTTTCGAAAATAATTTGAAATAGGTGGCAAATATGCGATTACGCCAGGAAAAACAGATGTTCAGAATCATGAAAGCTATTGATTGACAATCGATTGTCATACATATTGTGTATATTGGACAATCTTCAAAAATTTGTTTTTTGCCGACTTTTTCATGTTTCAAGTGCTATAAAACTATAATGGTCCCGCAGAATTCCTTCATATTTGGCACAACTTTGTAGATCTATATGGTGTACGCTCACACCAAATTTCAGCTTCCGGGGTTGCACCAGAATTAAAGTTTTTAATTCGGGGGCCAAAATTATCCAAATTATCGACGAGATTAGGCTAGCATTGATCTCAAGCCGTTAGGGCTACAGCAAAGCTAATGCCATGAATATCTTACCCTATATGTCGTCTCTTATTGTACCCAAGCGTAGATGTTCTCATTGAACAAAACAGCATGGAGAATTTTTTTAGCATTTCAATGGGTGTCACGAAAATGGGTGGTCGGAGCGGTTCTCAGGTGGTCGATCTACTGAGAAACAGCTAAGCACCAACGACCAATAACTTTTTACCATGCACTTGTTGTGTATTCATGCAAAAAATGAAGCCGATCCAAGAAAGTTTGAGAAAAAGTTTAGTCGCCCCTCCGCCTCTTAACAGTTGGAAATAGCTCAATGGTTATAAAAGCAAAAATGTTCATTTTGTTGTCCTATTTCCAGCCATAACAATCAATCCGCTGTTACTACTGCCTACTGAGAAAATGAGGCCAAAAATCAAAAATTTCTTATCTTTTCACTTGAAAATAAGGGACTGGTCCTAGTTGTTAAAGAGCTCTCAAACTAAGTAGTTTTTAAGTTTTATCTGGTTTCGTAAAGGATTGATGCCGGGGAAACCCCAAAGGGAAACTAGCACCTTACAACAAATATTTGCAACAGAGAGCGATACAGCAACTCTACGGTAGCTTTTCAGGGTTCTCATGATTTTGGGTCTGGACGTTACTTTTGCCTGCAAGAGATGTTACTTTAGTACTGTTTCTGGTTACCATTGCAGTGCTCGCCAAGCGAAACTTTTCACAAAAAATCGAGTACAAATAGAAATTAGAGCTTTGTGCAAAGCTTAGTGCAAAATAGGTGACACAGTGGAAAACTTTCCACATGTTTCCAGTTTCGAGATCGGCTACAGCTTCATTTAGACAGAGCTTGGAAACAGCCCATTCGCCCATTACAAACTCAAATGTAAAGCGGGTAATTCCATACAGAGTACAATAAAATATCAAAGGAATGCTCAGAGCCAACTGCAAATAACATAGCTGCGCGTCACGTTTCAGCTTCTTTTTCTCTTCTTTATTAATCTGAGCTTTGTTAAGCTGAGCTTTTTTAATCAAGCCGGCTACTATAAGAACCGTAGCGACTGCAGCAATCAATCCTTGTAGCAAAGAAAAATAAAGCTGAAACGTCATCATTGGTCTGAAGTAAATGCCATAAAATTCAAACGTGAAAAACAAATCAAACGCATACACTGCACCACATAGCACAGACAGTATCGTCGATAGCACTACAAACTTGTAATTATTAACAAATTTAAAGTGAAATGGCAACCGCAATACACAGGTTATCGCTAATATGACTAGACAAACTCATACTCGTTTTCCCGTACTGGCCATTCACAAATTCTACTAAAATTGTCATCCCGAACAGATTGGCCATTTCTACAAAACCTTCAACCAATGAGATGGTATTAGTGATAATGCCTACCGCTGATATCAGCCGATGATACATGTAACTGATAGCAGAAAATTCATCTTGACTGAGCACTATTAGATTAAGCAAACTACCTAAAAGTCCGATTATACCAAGTACGATCCAATATCCAATTGTTATGTTGTCAAAGAGCCTTCTCACATTCATATGGTGGTGATAGGCTTTCTCATAAACAAGCAATTCTTCATATGTCATACACACAGAAATGTTTTCCCAAAGGTTAGCTAAATTTCCCATGTCTTGCACAATCGAGAGGATTCCAATATTCAGCGATTTAGTCTCTTCCTAAACTGTGCTTAATCGCCATGGTCAATCCTATAACAAGGTCAGCTTTTCTGACCTTTCAAAACTATCTTCAGCACACCGCGTTTTCTGCCAGCATTTTATTTCTGATTAGCAATTTTTTGATGCTCCTGTTTCCGGAATATAGTAAAGCTAAACAATAAAGTATAGCTAAAAAAATAAAACTTTTCAAAAATACATTTTTATTTGGGAAGTCTGGTAATATCACTTCTTAAAGTATCTGCTAATATATTATCAGTTTTTATTTATATCCATTGCTTTTATCTCTTGAGATTGATTGTGGCTTATTGGTTAAGACGCTCAGTTTCGGAAAAACTAATAGTCGGTTGAATATACACCCTACAATATTAAACTGTCAAGACCATGGACAGATTTTCACACACATTATTACTTTTTAAAATATGAATTAATATATCAAATCTGTCAAAAGATACCGTTCCAATATCAGGATGGAATACACGGTTTTCACACTACTTAATGCACACCACGTGCTTCCACAGGAAACTGAATTCTTGTGAGAATTCGTGGAAAACGTTTGTACCTCGAACCGGAAACCGAAAAAAAACCAAAAAAACAGGTGCGGCAAATTAACACCTCGGCGAGCAGTTTCTTGGAAATCCAAAACTTTTGTAAACTACAGGCACAGTTTACACTACTGAGTAGTTGGGCTTTCAGAGGACACTTGGGGATTCTGTAACGTTTAATATCAAGGGAAGAAGACTCGCCAAACTGCTGACATAAGCTCAACTTCCTGAGAATATGCAGAAATTGACACGGCGTCAGTGGAAACAGAAATCAACCCTAATCACTTGGTACAGATCCCGGCGCACAGTTTCTGTGAAGCCGAAATCCGCCGAGAATCTATTAATATTTTTTCTGTTAATGCTACGGCTGTTCGCATATTTCAGTATGAATATTCTTTCTTTCTTTCTTTCTTTTATTTCTTTCTTTTTCTTTTATTTGCTTTCTTTCATTTCATCTCTTTCTTTATTCCTATTTCTTCCACTTTATTGGTTGTTCACGAAAAATAATTGACAGACAAACGTATAATGTTTACTCAAAGATCAAGAATATACGCCTTAACCCTTTAATGCCAGATGGGCCATATGGCACAAGTTGCGATATTCGATATCTTATTTTTCAAGGCAGTTACCGGTTGACAGTCTGGGTATTTGCTCCTTTTTTCGGAAGAATATTGCCGCACCAGCTAGAAAATTTGAGTTTCTATAGCTTTCCACAGACAATGAAAATTTTGTTAATTTCGAGCCCTCTTCGAGCGCTGCATTTAAACGAATTTAGGACCGGCTCCGCTCCGGTTCGTCGACGGAAAAGCCGTTTCACCAGGTAGAGGAGGTTCTACATACTGACATAACATACGTTTTACTCCGTCTCAGGATCAATTCTTGCACCAAGAAATCAATTAATTGATATTCTACAATGAAAGTTTAGCAAACAGTAATAGTTTTCTCGACTTTGACAGTTTCTAACTTTTTCTGGGTGCATTGGGAACCCTTCAATGATTTATTCGAAATATCGAGCAAGTAGTTCTCTGGGATCATTTCAGGATAACCCACCCGTCGCCCAGATTCCGCAAAACTTGATCAAATGAGCTGAAATTTGGTATGGGTATGTTTTCGACCACGCTGAGTTCAAATATCGCAAAATTTTTAGATTTCGCGAAATTCGATTTTTTTTCGATTCGTAAGGAGGGACCAAGGGGAACTGAAACATTTCTGTCTTCGATTTTACTGAAAAGTTGTATTCAGGGGTTTTCGAGGTCGCAGAACACGAATCTGAAGTTAGTTTTTCGATTCAGGTTTTCGTTAGTTTCGTTAGCTCAGTACAAGCTTACAGCTTCAGCTTATTCTGAGCTAACGAAAAGCCTAATCGAAAAACGGATTTCAGATTTGTGTTCTGCGACCTCGAAAACCCCTGAATATAATTTTTCGGTTCCCCTTGGTCCCCCCTTACGAATCGAAAAAATCTAATTTCGCGAATTTTAAAAATTTTGCGATATTTGAACTCAGCGAATACCAAATTTCAGCTCATTTGATCAAGTTTTGCGGAATCTGGGCCTGGGGTGGGTTATCCAGAAAAGATCCATTCTGTGTCTGTTGACGGCAGTCCCATCTCTCTAGGTGCTTCCAGTACACAATGGCAGACAAAAATGTCCTCAAAGAACCAAACTAGGCAGGGTGCCTGTTAAGTCAAAGGTTGATGTCTCAGATTCAATCTCAGCTTATACATCAATAGAAGTGATTTAATTATCTATGGGCCTATTTCTTTAAAGATTAAAATGGTCGGATTAAACGGATTAAAAATTAGCCGGATTAAAATTTTAATTTATATTTCTTTAACGCAGGATTAAACGAATTAAACGGATTAAAATAAACTCGTTTAATCCGACCATTTTTAATCTGCGGATTAAACGAGTTGATTTTAATCCATTTAATCCGCCATTAAAGAAACAGAGAATTAAAAATTTTAATTCGCCAACTTTTAATCCGTTTAATCCCCGTAGCTGCACGAGGATTAAAGGTTAGTTGAAAATGCAGGCGGAGGATTAAACGGATTAAAATTAATCCTTAAAGAAACAGCGATTAAGCAAGTCGGATTAAAATTAACTCGTTGAGTTTTTAATCCGAAGTGTGAATAAAGAAACAGGATTAGATTAAAATTTTAATCCTAGGTGCATTAAAGAAATAGGATTAAATTTAATCCGTTTAACTCGTTTAACTGCCTGGATTAAATTTTAATCCGTTTAATCCGAGGTGCTATTTCTTTAATGCGGATTAATTTTAATCTAATCCGTTTAATCTTTAAAGAAATAGGGCCAATATTGTAGTTTAAAACAGATTCTATTTACAATCCTATGAATTCTAATTAGCCCGAACACCCTGTGCGAAACGTGGAAGGAGTGTTTCAAACTATTTTTATCTCATCTCATGTTTCTCCGAATTAAAACTACTAAATGCTGGAGCCTCCGTTTTGTCTTGATTGCCAAACACTCTCTGTTAGTGAGAAACGCACTTTAAAGACAATACAATACCGGTTATGACTACCTTAATTAACTTTTTCATGTTCTCACAAAATAACCAACAAAAATAGCAAAGCCTTCGATTATTTGCCACTGTAGTTCCATATATTCCTTATATAGAAAACTACATAGACAGATTAATTTAATCAAGATGCCAACGACCGAATAGAGTTCGCTGCAATCTGCGGTTTATCGCAAGTTATGAAAACTGTTATGGAGTACCTGTGAAAAATTCAATGAATTTTCAAATAACGTTTAAATGAAATTTAAATTTATTTCAATTAAACAGCGAACGTAAGAGCTACCATAGCCTTGGAACATGATGTAACAAGGTTTCTCAATATGTTCCAAGTTTATGGGATTTCAGTTGTCCCTTCTGAAATTACTGCGTTATTCAATCATGTTCTCGACGTAGCTCTGGGAAAATAAAAGTACAGCGTGATTAGAAAAATATTTTTAATACGAAATTTCAAGCGATGTTTTCTGAAAGAGTACTTTGATTTGGAATAATTCAAACACTGAAAATATACACCATATTGGATTATTTCAGTGATTATTCTTTGTTCTATCTGTGATTATTATTCTTTGTTCTATTTTCTTAGAAAGACTGCTTTTCCTTGTCTGCCCAATTATTGCGTGACAGTTGCAAGACCTGAAAATGTCCAAACAAGCAAAGTTATAGACAAATACTGTCTATATTGAAGTTTGAAAAATTGACACTTTGCTAAGCATGGCTTCAAGCGTAGCACCCAAAGGAAACGGCCCAGCTTTTCTTGAAATCATAGCCTGCTGCATGTGAAGTTAAAACCTAAAAGGTGCAGAAGAATTTACAGCAAACTATGTTGAACGAGTTGAACAGCAAGAAAATAGGTATTAATTAAAAACCGCTGCTGGAAGGAACATATTACATTATATCGACATTTCTAACTTCTTTGTAGCAAGTCTCAGAAGACATCTGGAGCCCGTTGCATAAAAGTGATTAGTTGATTAGCGATTAGTGATTAGTTGATTAGTGTAGCCGTTTTTCGAGAATAATGAAAGCTACGAATGAGCTAGGATAACAATTTATATTGCATTTGAAAGCGCTTTGAGCATTCTAATGAACTACAAAGCCTAAATTAAATTACAACTTAAATTGGAGTGATGCCGGCGAAAAGAGGAAAGAAATTACGATTGAGTTCAAAGTTCCCCTTTGACTGAATCAGTCAGTAAGTATAAATTAAATACTTCATCAGTTCTGGATAAAGCGCTTCCACAGCTACAATATGGTACTAAAAACTCCAGAAATGGTGCACTGCAGCGCAAGTTTTGCTCGAAAAACCGCAACACTAATCAACTATTCACTAATTACTAATCAACTAATCACTTCTATGCAACGGGCCCCCTGGAGATTGGATCCAGCACGCAAGAAGGAAATCTGCGCTGATAAGTTTATTTTGATTGTTTTGGTTGTTTGGTTAATCAAAATTTGGTTGTTTTTTCATTTCTTGCGATACATATGGTCATATCGACCTTTTAAGCACTTTGGTATTAGCCAAAACTATATAAGCATAGTTAATGGGGGGTCCATTTTTGGCCGATTTAGTGACCATCACCGATTTTTCCCATTTTCACATATTTTGTAGTCTAAATGGTGTATTTTAACGACTTTCTGAAATTAAAGTCGGATCTCTTACGGTTGAAGAGTAATTTCAGCTCAACATGGAGGTCGTCATGTGTTAAACATATGAAACCGAAATGGTGGTGATGTTTTCAGTGTGCCAGAGAAATCACGCCAACGACAAAACAGAATAGTTCAACGCCCAGTTTATCTTAGAAATACGACCAAAGCAGAATTTTAATTTAGGCTTTCAAATGTTTTAATTAATTTTTGAAGTTTGAGAACAGCCAAATTTGACTGCTTTGCAACGTTGAAATTGTGGGTCAGCAACTTTGATGAAATATTGTGAAAGCTTTAAGGCCTAATTTGTTTTACTTCTTATAAATCGTAGCTTATGACAAGACATTTCGAACGACACCTATTGATCCTGGTTAGCTCAACCCGATTTCGAAATTTCTCTGGCGCAGAAATCTTAAATTTTAGCAAAAGTTTAGAAATTCGTGTTTTTTGACAAATAACATAGTACTGTGGTAACACAGACCTACAATATGTTAGACTATCTGTTTCCGCACCATTACTGACGGCACTGTTGAAGAGTCAAACATTTTCTTGGATTCTGCCGTTTCATATTTCCAAACAACTAATTTTGTCCATGTGTACCCAGATTAGAGTTCGGAAAATTAACTTCGTTGTTTGTTCCCACTGAGTTAATCCTCTGTTGTGAAAAGATCCTCTATAGTTTGTTGCAAGCAACTATAACCTGTTGTATCGTCTGAATTGTGCAAAAAACTAAAATCGAAGTCATAGAATTCTTAGTTCTTCCTCTTCTCCTTCACACTTCACAGGTAATAACGACTTCTTTTACTGAATGTTTCTAATAGTGGTTTGGTTTCGGAAATAATTTGAAGAATTTAATTGATTCTAATGTGGAAGACGCAAAATCAATCACAAAAACAATAAACAGCAGCAAAGCAGTTCAATGATAAAGTAGCAGTTTCACAATACGCAGACTGTGTAAACATGTGAAAACTTCTTTACCCTTTCGTTAACGAGACTTTTTCTCGGAGAAGCTGGTTTGGTTCCTCGTAGTTATGACTTGTCAACGAAAGATCAGTGCGATGCGCAATTGCAGTATTTTTATTAATCCAATAGTGCTTGTAGATTTCAGGTATGTTGGGCATTTTGCTAGCTGCAACATTTTTCCTGGATCTAGGCTACGCTCGTGATCCTATGCGGTTTGCCTATCTCTACGATGGAAAACCGGATCCGCTCTACGATGTCTACGGTACGAAAGTTATATAACATAGATTAGAGCTTCTAGTACTGATCACTGTAGAGCAGACTAAAGTATCAGTAAATTTGTAACCTTTTAAGATTTAAGGTTAATTAATGTGTTTTGTGTCTTTTCTAGAAATATTTCGTGTTTACTGCGACAAGGATAACGATTGCTCCTTTTGCTACAAAACCAAAGACACTAACAAGAAACCACCGTTCGATCCAGTTGTCTATGCTGTTAAGGATATTTGCCCTATAGATGACGACATTCCTCTGGTCAGATCCATCAATGTTTGTGGTATATATTGTGGCGTTCGTAAGTATGAAATAAGTTGCCACTTATACGGAAGAGAACACTTCGTAATACTTTAAGAGCCTGCATACCACAATTCCACAAATGTCGAACCTTTTTGTGCGAGTTTGACTATGTAGCAATAGTATGATCAGTAGCCTGACCTTCACATGTGAAGTGTGTATGTTAGATTACGCAGATATTCAATTAGCTTTTAACTTTTCGTAATTGTTAATTAGTAAATTTTCGGCTGCCGCATATCAAACACTTTTACTGAAAACACAGTTTGTATCAGAAAGGTTATGTCCAAAATCGAATCAGTTTAATCAGGATTTCTAACTTCATTGTAGCAAGTCTCAGAAAATATAATATTGGAACTAACTAGTAATAAACCCTCAATCTCTCGAGTAAGTAACTTCAATATCTTCCACAGGTCGAGTAGAATAGAACAATTAAAAAATTTGCTACATCTTTTTCGTAAATTGTTGAAATATGTTGAAATCGAGGACTCATTCTGCCATAAATTATTGTTCCTAACTAGAACGCGTTCCACAATAATCATTAATATAAATGTATTTTGATTACGTAACAATCTCATTATAGTCTGAGAGCTGAGAGACAAATTTTATGTGTTTCAGCTCAGATGGCGAGATAAAATTCAAACTTACTGAAACATTGATAATTTTACTAAAAATCAAATGAAAATAAAATCAAATAAGTTAGTAACAGATTTGCCTGTCCTAACCTAAAAAGCTAGGAATACCAATTTCAAGGTTCACCCCCCCCCCCCTAAAAAATTAACCAAATTTTATACCTAACTGAAGCTCTCGATGTCCTGAACATTTTATCTAATTGCACCAAGTTTCTACAAAGCAGTATGAGAAAGTTAAAGCGCATTAAAGTTTAAAGTAAATAACAGTCGGAAGGAGCTTTATCAAATTGTTCAAACGCCGTTTCTCGCTCGTTGCTTGGCGTATCATTGTCATTTGCACAGCAATAAATAGCCCAAGATAGAGGCTTCAATTTTAAGTATTGGCCATACCGTAGTGTTTTGTCATCCAACGTGTACACGTCTTCGAAGCCCTTAGCGAAGCATTGTGGCGTAAATACTAAATTGTAGGGATTTGAACTTCAATATCTCTTAACTGGATTAACCCTGGACTCTAAAAATCTGTCTTGTTTTTGGACACATATGGTATATTATACCCAAAAATGAGCGAAATCGGTGACTATAAAATTTGGTTCCCGGCAACCCCCCCCCCTTAAGTAATAATATATTAGAAGCAGACTGTGTAAATATTAGCGTCATGAATTTCATAATATTACTGAAGAGTTCAGGTATTATACAAAATTTCTGAAAATATTCAGGAATTATGTACAATTCCTAAATTAGATGTAAAACTGTATAATTTGGTGATGAAAAGAGGAGTTAATTAATATTCCTGAACATTTCTGGAATTATGTATAATTCCTGAAATAAAGCGGAATTACATATACTTCCGTTTTATACAATTTTACTGTTACATATTACATTCAGTAATATGCGAAGATACGACAACAGTAAATTGTTATTGATTTCAGAGAAAATTTAATCAATTAAACAATCATACCTTATTTAATTCTTTATTCTTAAAGCGCTTATGCGGAAGTATACGTACAATGTTAGCAGGGCGATTTGTAGAATTATTCTAACAAATTCTACTTGTGCACAGCCAAATCCCTTCTTTGCGTCGACAAAGCCATGGAAGTCGGAACTGGTATCTAACATCTGCAATGCTCAAAGCCAAGTGCGTTTATTTTAGCATGTGTCCGTTTGAGAAATGCAGATGTTCTTGTTATCCTTGATCAGTCATCCAGCACCAAGAACTTTCACAGGCAGCAAGTTGACTTTGTTAAGGAACTTCTGAATAGCCTTGACATTGGTAAAGACAGCGCTCACGTAGCCATAACTAGATTTGGCGATATCGTTAAGGTTGTAACCGACTTTTCCTATGATAGACAGCAAACATATGATCTTCTGGATAAGTTGCAACCTGAGAACTTGGGTCATTCGCAAGGACATGTAGCATTGGAAAATGCAAAGACGCTATTCAATGGGTAAGTAGCAAGTTCAAGAAAAAATGAGACACTGGGCATCTGAAATCTATGTATTCTTGGAAACCAACTTAGCATAATTTAACTTGCAGTATAAACACACAGTGCGCTGCGCAGTATTGGTAGTGCGTAACAGATAGAAACATTCTTGTTTTGTCATTTATATGCTAAATTGTAATACTATGCGTTGCTAATGTATTCTTTGGTTGGTTGATTAAACTACTACTACTACTACTACTACTACTACTACTACTACTATTCTACGACAGTGTTAATTTTGGAATGTGCTCTACACGTTAAAAAAGCTACACATCTTTTGTTTTGACGATGTTCAGATATGAATCGTCCGCAATAAAACTTAATGTGTGTGATTTTAGGAAGAAGGCCAGAAAACATGTAGCAAGACTTATTCTAGTAGTCACTGATGGCGATTGGAACCTTAGTTTAAAGAAATATCCCTACTACATACCAAATTTTGAACTTTCTCGGCCCGCTTTAAAGACCCTCAAACAGGATATGGGAGTGTCCATCTATGCTGCACTAGAAGTTTCCAGTATCGGAAGGGTCAACCAAACCAATTTAAAGGAGATGGTTTCGGACCCAGAGGATATTTATTCCACCAATACGGAAAAGATTACATTCGCCCAGCCGATAGATAAACTGAAGAGAAAACTAAGAATGGCCCTTCATGAAGGCCTCCCTTCACAGGATTGCGTCAAAGAAGGACGTCAAAAGGAAGCATAGATTGGTGCTTGGACAAAGATGACTGCATATGCTTATCAATAACTTGTCTTATACTTATTTCAACTGCCAAAGTGTCTATTTCAATATTCGAAGCTTAATGCTGCCCAATGTATCTTGTGTTTAATAAATAATAGTAAATCGTAGCAGACGGTATTTTGCATTTTGTCATTTACAAGAGTACAATAGACTAATGAAAGTAGTATAGTGTGCGTTTTTCGAGCCTCCACTGCCGGGAGAATCTTTGAATCTTTGAATCAACTTTGAAGTCATCACGACGTCTAACCTTTCAGGCAATATCGCAGAAAAATGCGGTTACGCCGTAGTTTGTAATGAAATCTGTCGTTACTTAAATTTATGTAATTCTTATGCTTCTGATGAATCACAAATGGAAAAGCTTATCGGGAACGTTTTGCGTGTAGGCTGCTCTAAAAGGAAGCTAGTAAACCTAGTTAATACATAGGTTAGAGAAAAATAAAATTATTTCTGCTAAGATTGGTTTTAGGTTGGATTGTCGGCTGAGGAAGCTTATAAGAGTCTATTATGGACATAATGGGCTACTTTTTCCCCGACGTGACCCCTCGCAGTTCCGGAACTGCGGGCGTTGGAGTGGGTAGGGACGCGGGGGACAAAACTAACATAATTGTGACTACCCCGGATTAGGTCCGCACCCCAGATTAAGCAAGCGAGTAATCAAGATATTCTGTAAAGGACCCAAGAGGGATACACTAGTTAAAGCAGTCACTGAACACAGGAGGTGCATGCCGACACTTTTTCTGTTAGATCACTTACTTAATTTATTGTATGACTAAGCTGTTATCTACTAATCTTTCCGTTGTTATTCGGTTTGTTATGTTCTGTGCTTTACCACATTATAATTTTAGTTTACTGCTTTTGTTGATTGGTTAGTTAGGTTTTGGTTGCGTGCTTGTTTGTTACTAGATCTTAATTCTACTGCTTTTTAGCTGAATAAAAGGTCACGGTAATAACGCTCCTCATAAAGGTGAACCTCCATTATTTTAGTTTGACTTACCAGGACTAAACTCCACACAGCTTGCTGCGTCTACAACTGGACAGATTAGGTTTCTTTAGACCAGACTCAGTCTGAGGACTTATACATACCCTTTTAATGTTAAAGCTCCTCACTTGCAGGTACCATGGAAAATCTTTTGTGGAAGTGTTCTTTCTTCCAGATCTTCCGTATCAAATCTTCACTGATGGTGTTAAAGTTGGATATACTATTGAATAATGACTGTTCTCTACCTTATCCTCATTTTTTTTGGTTGGTTTTTTCCTGTTCGACACGCAACCAATGGAAACAAACATTACTGCTTATATTTTGCAGAACCTTACTTCAGACTCAAACCCGTATATGCTACTTGTCAGCAAAGTCGCAGCCAAGGAATTTTTCTGCACCCCTTGGCTCACCCTTTCGAATCGAAAAAATAGAATTTCGCGTAATCGAAAAATTTTGCGACATTTGAATTCAGCGTGGCACACCCATACCACAGTTCAGGCCAAGTGGTTAAATTTAGAGCTAAATCTGGGCCTGGGATGAGTTTTCCTGAAAAGATCCGAAATTATTTCAATCTACTTGAAAATGCTTCTGATTTCTACTAATGCCAAAAGGAGCAGTATACCATTGTGACTGAAGCATAGGGCTTGAAACTTTTTTACTGATGTTTTACACTTTGTAGGACTTTTTACAGCGTTAAAATAGGTGTGTAGAATTAAGGTCAGTTCCGAATTATCCCTTCTCCCCCAGTGCGAACATTCTGAACCCTGGACTGCACCAATAACGTTTTTTATAAGGTGCTCAGCATTTGGCAGGCACTCGTTGAGGCCTATGGAATACTGCCCCCCGTTGTCCTTGCAGAAAGATGGACAAGAGACGGAGAGGCGAAGGTCAAGGATAGAAAACTTCACCCCCAAGCAGTTCTGACGTACGGTTATTACAGTCACCCCTAGGGTAGCCAATGTTGTTTCTACCGAGGCTGCCCCCCGCAGATCAACAGCACCAATAAAGTTTAGGAATATCAGCAGAATAGCAGAAGGTTGACTACTGGATTCCCTTTCAAAACTCTGACTAGCCCTCTATTATTCTGCAACTCAGAGTTGGAAGTGGACAAGATTTTCAGTGTCCACGTCCACGTTTGTCCACGCAGGTCTTGTCCACGTCCGCCCGCACATGCCCGCATGTCCACGCTTCTAAATTTTGTCCACCAGTGCCCGCGTTTCAAAACAAGTTTTTTTAGTAATCCTCGTTTTAATTCGAAATTAGAGCCAGGATTTTACGCTTTTGCTTTTTAGAGTGTTTTTAAGTTGGTGTTTTCTCTGGAAATTTACTTTTTTGCAGTATAAACACGTTTTATGGGGTTTTGTAGCATTTAATACCATATGTAGTACATTGCTTTCGTGTGTTCCGGAGAGAGAAACAACATGTATTGCTTTTCGCTTCGCACACAATGATATTTCATCCAAAATACGGAACGTCAATATTGTACATCTAAGTCCAAAATGTCCAATGGCGGGAGATCTGGGGAGCGGGGCCTTGGCTTCCATACGTTGGTGAGAATTTTCAAGAATTCCGAAAAATCAGGTCAGAAAACCTGTAGTTTTCCGAAGTAATAAGATATTATCCTACACTCAAAATTGGCAGAGATAAAAATGTACATTAGAAGCCAAAACACATGTCTAAATTTACGAGTATAATAATAATAAACAGTTTATTCAGCAAACATTTACAATACAGTAAGAAACAGTTTACTGAAAGGGTGAATACAGAGCTGCAAAACAACTTCTTACGTATCACCAGTGCATATATATATTAGTCAATAAAATAGTCCAAGCAAAATAAAACTTGAAGAAAACATTACAGTAAGAAACATACACACTACAAAAAAATTGCCAAATCATGTGCACCATCTGGATACATCAAATGATTGAAGTTTGCATTTGAAAACATCAAGTGAAGTGGCACTCACGAGGTGTTCCGGTAAACTATTCCAAACTTTGACAACTCTACTAGCAAAAAAGAATTTTTTCTCATTACGTCGAAATCTTTCAGCACATAACATTAAACTATGCCCTCTTAGTCCGTTACTATTACGATGCATAAAATAGTCGCTAAATTCCACATTGTCCAAACCATTAACAATACGATAACATTGTATTAGATCGGCCTTTATCCTCCTGGCTTCTAGACTTTCCAGCTGAAGTAGCTGCAGCCGCTCTTTATATGGTCTTAGGCTCAATCCGGGGATCCTTTTTGTGAAGCGTTTTTGCACTGATTCAATCGCTTTTATATCCTTTTTTAAGTGGGGGCTCCAGACCACAGAATTATATTCTACTATTGGCCGAACATAGGTAACATACATTGCACGCAGAAAATCCCTATTTCTACAATGAAAGGCTCTAAAAATGACATTAGTGCGCTGCGCTGCTTTAGTAACAATTTTTGTGCAGTGCTCCGAAAACTTAAGTTTGTCATCCACGTACACTCCCAGATCCCGTGTGCCCGACGAACTAGGTATCTTAATTTCATTTATTACATAGTCATGCATAGGATTATTACAGCCAAAGTGTAACAGGACACATTTCTCCAAAGCGATCTTCAATTGATTTTCATTTGCCCAATCGAATACACTGTTAATGTCTTTTAGTAAGAGTCTATAATCGTCATCGCTCTTGCAAGTGAAATACAATTTGGTATCATCCGCATAAATTTTTACATGAGAAGTGTTCACACGAGTCACTAAATCATTTATATACACAAGGAACAATAATGGACCAAGTACGCTGCCCTGTGGGACACCGCTAAGAACTCTATATGATCTGGAGAAATTTTGATTTACCTTCACTTTTTGTGATCTGTTAGATAAGAAAGCTTCAACCCATTTGATAAATTTGATTGGAATTTTGTGATGATGCAACTTAAAAAGTAATTTCGTATGGCTAACAGTATCAAAAGCCTTGCTGATATCTATATACATTACATCGACCGGATTTTTCTCGTCAATATAAAACACCCAATCCTTAACACATTCGAGTAATTGAGTTTGAGTGGACCTGCCAGAAATAAAACCATGTTGTTCATTTGCTAGTAAGTTTTCAGAGGTAAAAAACTTATACAGTTCATTCTTTAAAATGCGTTCCATAAGCTTACAACATATACAGGTTAGACTTATCGGTCTGTAGTTTATAGCCTCAGATTTACTACCTTTACCTTTAAAAATGGGGACAACTGTGGCCATTTTCCAGTCTAAGGGAACACATGCGTCGTCAAAAGACTTTTGAAAGATCATTTGTAAAGGGCAAGCGAAAAGAGTAGAGAACTTTTTAAAAAGAATAGCTGGTAAGCCGTCAGGGCCACTACTCGAATTTACTTTCAGCTTTGCGATAGACTCAATTACGTGATTACGAGTAATAAAAAATGATGACAATACATCGATATTATTGGCACTAACATATACTGCTGTATATATATATGATGGAATTTTAAAATGTAATGGTAAATGATTGCTTTAAGAAACGCTGGTATTGGCAACGCTGAGTCGAAATCAAACAGAAGTTACACGTGGATGAAGTCATTGCGCCGAAGGCAAAAGTATTTTGAAATAACTTAAAACTTCACTAAATAAGAATTTGCTTCCTCAGCTAAAAATTTAGTGTTTTTAAATTTTTGTATTTTTAAAAAGTGCGAAAAACAAAAACCCAAAGGTTAGATTTTCAATAAAACTTGACGACAGGTTCTTTTAGATGAGTGGCAGGTGTCCGCAATTTTGTATTGGAATTTTTCCCATTCAGGGGAGGCCCTGCAATAACAAAAATTCCCTGAAATAAAGTTGGATTTCAAACTTTTAATTCTTGTTATTAAAATGCCAATAAAATTTAAACAATGTTTGCTAGAAAACAACAACGATAACAAGAAAACAATTTTTGAACATGGATTTCTCGAAGTGCGGCAAAGCTAAAGAAAAGGACCAGTTCAGGCTTCAAAAGAAACGTCTTCCTGAGGGCTATTTTTTCTGAAATCGTTTAATAATTAAGTATTAGCTTAAGATTTTGAGAAAAATGTAAATTTTGACTGATTTTCATCAAAATTTTGAAGTTTGGACGATTATTTCTCTTGAACAGAATAACAAAGCGCGAAACCATGAAAATTTGCCCTCGGTAATTGTCTCAAAAATGCGAGTGCAAAACCGTTTTTTAATTGATTGCATGAGTTGAGAGAAATCTGTGTTCAAAAGAATTTGGTTGCGATTTTCAAAATTTCACATTTTCGTTGCTGTGCTGTAGCTGTAGAGATGCCGCAGAGAGGTCTCCATTGGACATAACATGTCCTTTAGGACTACAAATTTGGACAATTTTTGATCGACGATCCAGTGCTGTTGAAACTGTCGGAATCTTGCAACATTTGATTTTTCGAAAAATGGCCAGTTTTTGAACTCGAAAGTCATTTTTCGCTGTTATCTCTTAAATTGTAAGCAATCGAAAAATACTCTCAAAAGCAAAGTTGCAGGTCTTGGTGAGAGGATTACAATGAGTATGGCCGGTAGGGTGGCCACAGTGAAAGTTATGGCGGATTCAATCTAATTTCTCTAAAACGCAAATGTTCACGCCGCAGACTTTTCTAAAATGTTTTATAAGGTAAACGATGTAATTGTAGCAAATTTGAATAAATTTCAACGACAATTGCGCTTTTAAAGCCCAAAAACACGCGAACCCGAACCAGCACCTTAAGCATTGTAATTATATATTGGGAAAAAATGTGTTCATTATGGTCCCTTTTTCCAGCAAACATCAAGTAATATACATAGTAGTATCACAACAACGCCTGCAGGAGGTATAGTATTAAAGCGATTTAAAAAGAAATGGGGCAGAAATGGGGACAGCAAAGCTAACAAACAAGTCATATAAAATGATGTCAGCACAATAAAACTAGCAATGGAAAACTAAAAATAGGCAACATAAGAACGATTATATAAAGCTAGGTTGAATTTTAACACTTTTTATTAACACATTGACTGCCGGTATTAGAGCTTATGTACCATTGCATGTAGGCCAAAACTCAATTTTTGCAAAAACTGTTTTATACTTAAGTTAGGAGGTCAGACAGATTTCCTGACATCATAGACACTCAAATCTGAGATCTACGTGGTGTGACCCAATATGGGTCACATGGCCCCCAGCTAATGACTATGTCGACTGAAATTGATGATCCAAACAGGCTCACGCTTATTTTCAAAATATATTATGGTTTAGGTTATTTATTTATGTTTATTATTCATTTTTATGAACAACAAAAACTTATTACATCAAAAATTTCGTCAAAATTGCTCACAGCCGTGAAATATGGAAATCTGTGGAAATCAGCTTTTTCGGTTCTTTATGTGTCACTGAAAACTTTACTGACAGGCCAGTATGCAAATTTGATTGTAATAACTGCTACGCCAAGATATTAGACTTCAATAGAAGTCATAACAATGCGTGACCCAATATGGGTCACATGGCCCACAGGTAATAGTCTAGTGTGACCCAATATGGGTCACACGGCGGTCAAGGTGTTAAAAAACGGGGGACGAAAATTTTGTCCACATTTGTCCACGTGGACAAGCCTTCTGTCCATGTCCACTGGACCCGCGTCCACCTTCCAACTCTGCTGCAGCTACCCTGAACTGCACCAGCTAAGTTTCAGAATACATGCGGAATAGCAGAAGTCTTACTTTTGAATGGAAAACTAGTAGTTAGTCTTCTGCTATTCTGGAGCTATTCTTAAACTTTTTTGGTGCAGTCCACGGTTAATCTTTTTTTTGCTGCAGTCCAGGGTAAGATGTAAAATTTTGAAACGAGAATAACAATTTATGTTCTAAGACCCAAAAACCCCCAAACACAACTTTTCCTCAAAACCGGAGAAATTGAACAAATTATTTCACAAAATCGAAAAGTTTTGCCATATTTGAATTCAGCGTAGTCGAAAATATACCCTTCCCAAATTTCTGCTCTATTGATAGAGCTTTAAAATCCTCTAGCAATGTGGATCGAGGGCAACCTGGAAAAGATCCAAAATTACTTATCACTGTTTAAATTTGACCCAGACCTTCTTACATTGGACAAATCTTACGGCTGAACGGCAGTTGTTTCCAAAATCTGTAAGACTGACTAATGGTTACACTTACATCTACATGTAACAAAACCAGGCTTCGCTTCTGGTTTCATTGTACACGATGTAGCTCAGTGTAAATGTTCTTCTCAAGATCCAAAGCTCGGTGGTTCGATCCCACCAGGACACTTTCTTCACATCTCATTTGCTCATATTCTAATAGATATTGATATTTCAAGCATTGGTTAAAAAGGACAAAAATAAACTTTCGCCGTCGGCTTAAGTCGGCCGCCCCCAAACACTACTCCCCACTAATCCTAAGAAATCAAGCAAACAACGCTTCCCTTTACTCACAATACAGAACAGAACGCAATGCAACATAAAATTCCAGAAAGAACAAAACGCAAGAGTGAATACGCGTTTCACACAAAGCTCCTGAATATTCTCTCAAATACATTCACAGTAAAAACCACTCAATTTCTACACCTCCTTGAAACAACACCGTAACACTGTACGCTAAGGTGCATGCAACAACGCAATTACAAACAACATAAACCATCAAAAAGATTCGGCAACAGGCATTGAACATTACATTACAGTCAAAATAAACGAAAAACGGTGGCTAAAAAATGCAAGGTTTACAAACAACAGTAAAAAAATTCGGCGAAAGTTTCTTCAAATCTTCAAGTTTCTGCACCAACAGTTCACATCCCTCGACCGCGACCCCCACGAAATCCTCGACCATCTCCGCGTCCGCGGGGTGGACCACCGCGCCCCCGGGGACTGAAACCGCCACCGCGACCCCCGCGATCTCCAAAACCCCCACCACGACCGCCCCGATCCCCAAAACCGCCTCCGCGACCCCCTCGAAAACCGCCACCCCCAAATTCTCCGTCACCATCGGCACCACCGCCCCCACCAAAACCCCCGCGTCCACCGCCACGCGGCCCCCCAAAATCGCCACCGCGACCACCACGCGGCGGGCCCCCGCGTCCGCGACCCCCGCCTCCGGGTGAGTCGCCCAGGAAAGTCAGCTTGAACACATAGGGATACTTCCCGCCTAGAAAAACAAAGGACAAAAAACAAGCAATTAAAAAATTGTCAATCTGTCAACAAACACAAAAATTAACATTGAACAAACTATTTTAAAGTATCGCTTTGGCTAAACAGAAAAAAAACACAAGAAAACGTCAATTTAGCACACACAACACATTTCAGTAAAAGGCATTTTAGCCGTTAGGCACCTAGCATTTAGCAAAATAAATAATGAACAGGGAAATTTAGTTTGTAGTACAAACTAAGACATTTAAGGTCGCATCAAGAGTGCATAATTTCACTCAAGAAGAAGAGTAAGTCAGCAGAGGACTTCTCTTCATTGCATTGCGTATTACCGTGATTCGACCATAATACGAAAATATCCCCCCAGTTGGTGGGACGAGGATGGAGACCAAAAGAGGTCCCCGAGG
>JASAND010028831.1:0-20115 GCA_030248195.1 Trissonchulus latispiculum
GGCAGGGGGTGTCTGTTGACGGTTAGGAGAAAACAAGGGTTGAGGAGTAGAAGATGGAGCAGAATATTGAGATGGTTGAGGAGTGGGCTGGACAGGGGCATACTGTGTGTGGGGAGGAGGTGGGGTATAATTTGCGGGTTGATAATATTGTTGTTGGTTCGTCTGCCTTTGATAATGGGGGGTATAGGGCGTCCGATTATACAAAACATGGTCAACTCGTTCCGGAAGGGGGCGAGGTTTGTAGTCGGGAGGGGCTTTTGAGGGATATCTTTCCCAACATTTTTCGGGAGGATGTCCCCGCTTCTTACAATATCTACAGGGGGCGGAAAATTTCTTACGTTTTTCCTCGTCCCACTTGGCCAGAGCGTCTTGAATGTGTTGTTCAAACCAATCCTTCATCTCTCGGAAACCAAGGCGGGAGGCAGCGACTTCTAAATTTGCCTGTGAGGTTGAATCTGAAGTTTTTTGGTTCTGAGGTCTGTTATCAGAACCACCTTCTTCGACATAGTAAATAGGCAAGTCGTATGATAAGGTGTCGCCCTCCGGAGCCCTGGCTTCGCGAGACTCCAGACGGTCAATGATACGACGCACATCCTGCATGGTCGGGCGTTCACTCTGGTAGAGGGAGGCCAATGCAAGGGCGAACTTGTCATGGACTCCGGCGAAAAGTTGTTGCACGCATTGTTCTTCCCTCTCCTCCTGGGTGTCCCACAGGTCGAGGGCCATAGCCTGTAATTCGGAAATATAATGACGAACAGATTCATTGTGAAGTTGTTTTCGATGAGGAAAAGCCGAAAATCTATCCCGTAGGGAAAGTTGAGGCTTGGGAAATTGAGATTTTATCAATTCCAGAAAACCAGCATATGACTCTACGACCTGTGGGCCACAACGGGAGGCAAAAATTTGCGCTTTTCCGGAGAGTTTATTCCAGAGAAGACGCCCCCACTGGCTCTCCGGAACCGCGTGAACCGCCACGGCCGATTCGAATTGAGGGAGCCAATCCTCAAAATAAGCATATTTCGGGTCATAGCGAGGGACCTCCCTTAGAACCTCGAGATAGTATCGAAAAAGACTAGTATCAAATTTAGAGACAGAAATGTCCGTTGGATGCATGGTCTCAGGAGTGGGGTGACGAGAATTTTTAGGTGTCTTGGATTTTTTTCCCACAGTATGGACCGTATGAGAACTCTGATTCGAAAAAGATGAGGGGGTAGGCGGGGGACCCGGAGGAGGGGGAGAAAGTGATGGTTGAAGAGGTGGCGGTATGTACGTACATACCTGTTGAGAACTAGAAACTGGCGGGAGAGTGATAGGCACCGGATTTTGGGGGGGGGTTACCCCCCGGAGGGTCCTGTCCAGCAGGGGGGGGGGGGCACCGCGTCCTTGCCCTCCCATAAGGAAGACACAGACGAGTGTAGTCCCCGCTGCTGGGAGGTCTCACTAGGAGTAAAAGGGCGGTTTTGAGACACGTAATCAGTCGCAGAAGCGTGGGATGCAACCATATCTGCCATATAATATGGATTTTCAGGAGCCTGTTGAGGTACGTATGGTGGTACCCTGAGGGGCGGGAGGTTTGGCTGGGACCCCTCCCACAAATGATTTCTGTCCAATTCTGCAATGACCGGATTCTGAAAAACCTGCTGTTCTAAGCGGTCGTGTTGAAAATTTGCGGGTGTACGTATAAAATATTGTCCCTCCGGAAACTGTTCGTTGGGGGGCTGGTAGCGAAGTTGAGGAACTTGCTGCTGGTGCGGATCAGGAGCTGCAAGTTGAGCACTTTCATACAAATGTTGTCCATAAGAGCGGGGAAGAACCGGAAAATATTTAGGGTCCTGGTCATTCACACGACCCTGCTGAGTTAGGCGAATTGGGGAAGCCAAAGGGGGATTTTGAGTGCTGGGATGAGGAACCGGTAAAGGGGGAGGTGGAGGAGGCTGTGTATGATGTAATTTTGGTGCGGAGGGACCCCCGGCGCAAACTGGAGTGCGATGTACCGAAATATGCGAAGGAGCCGTAGCTCGATCCGGTAGGGGGTTTCCGTATTGGTCACGGGGAATGACATGCCCCCCCCCCCAAATGAAACAACTGAGGGACTTGAGAATTTGCCGGCGGTACGTACGTATTTTTCTGAAAATCTGCTACTGAGGCCGCTGGGATGCTATGTGGAATTTGGGTATTAGGTAAGTAATTGGGCTCTGGGGGGTGGTGCCCCCACCAAAATTCTGCTCCATATAGGATGCGGGGTGTTATGGCTTGACCCGCCCCCTTCCGACAAAAAACCCGAATTTTGACTATTCGCAGAGTTATAGACAGACCCATTTTCTGAACAAGTAACATTATCCCCGAAATGTTGCTGAAAATTTGGTCCATTTGGTGGTAAAGGGGTCCCATTTTCAGCCCGCCGCAAAAGCGTCCCGACAACTCGGGCGAAACCAAAACATTTTGCCCAAAATTTTGTGAAAAATTTGAATCCATGGGAGGGGGGCAGGAACCGTTTCCGACCTGCCGGGAGAGTGTCCCGACAACATCGGGCGGGCCCTGGGGAGACCGGAGAGAATACGTATGTTGGGGGGGAGGAGCTGTAGCCCCGCCTTGGGTTTGGGGGGGGGGTAAGAATTTGGGGGAAAAGGTGAATTTTGAATTTGTTGGGAAAGGGAGGTTCCCTCTCCGGCTTGCCCGGACAACGGCCCAGACACACCATTAGGGGCCGCCCCATTTCCCAAAATATTTGAAGGTGAAGGTAAATTTTGAGATTGTTGGGGAGGAGGGGGTCCCTCTCCGGCTTGCCCGGACAACGGCCCAAACACCATTAGGTGCCGCCCCATTTTGCAACCCCATAGCAGTAAGAACACTTTGAGTACTCTGAACGACATCAAAACGAGGCGAAATAAAATTATCAAAATCACGACGAAAATTTGAATTTTCAGAATTTTGGTCTGCTAGATTTTTGGGGGAGGGCGTAGGTAGTTTACCCGCCCCCAAATTGCCCAAATTTTCGTTTGGGGGGAGGGCGAACTGAGAAGCAATCTGAGAGGGGCCGGAAATTGGTCCCCCCAACACCTGTACCGAGGTTTCTCTCCGGTCCCTATTTGGTTCTCCCCCAAAATTTTGCCCCACCGGTTCCCCAACTGCCGGAGAACCCCAAGTATTCATTAGGGCCCCCGAAAAATTTATATCCCCCCGAAACGTTTCTCCCGACAACTGTCCCCTAGAGGCAGAATGGCTGCTCCTATTCCGGGGTGGGGTCGGGGGTCGAACAGCACCACGAAAAATTGGGGGGTGGGGGGGTTCAGAATTTCGTAGGTTTAGATTTTCAGAATTTTGGGGGTGGGGAGGTTCAGAATTTCGTAGGTGTAGATTTTCAGAATTTTGGGGGTGGGGGGTTCAGAATTTCGTAGGTTTAGATTTTCAGAATTTTGGGGGTGGGGAGGTTCAGAATTTCGTAGGTGTAGATTTTCAGAATTTTGGGGGTGGGGAGATCCAGAATTTTGTAGGTGTGGAATTTCAGAATTTTGGGGGTGGGGAGATCCAGGAAAGTGAACCTCCAAACGTCGCGGCACAACTGGGGAAGAAACTACAACTTGTGGAGGTGGGGGAGGGGGTGGATTTGAACTATAAGGGGGAGTCGGATTTTGTAAATTTTGGGGGGAGGCAATCCCCCCGTTCCCCCCATGCTGTCGCTCCCCCAAGTTTGCAGGAGACTTTTGAAAGAAGTGGCGATTCAAAAAACTATCCGTAACTTCCGGCGCCTGCGCATTTGGAGGTAACTCTGAAAAAAGACGAACTGTTTCGTCACGAATCCTTTTTAAATAGCGAGTAAGCGGGCGAGACGAATCTGTTGACGAATTTGACATGCTACTCTCCTGAAGGAACGGTCGCCAGTTGTAAAGAATAGTTGTTTGTCTCGGTGAACAGATAAATTTAAATTAAAGAAGAGTTGCCAGGTTCGTGAGTGTGCGCATGTCAAACCTCGTCCCTAACTCGCTTACTCCCTAAACAACTACAGCAGGCGCCGGCAGTCCAATTTCGGTACCGTGAGTTTACTGGTTTTTAAACAAAAACACGATTAACAAAAATATAGGAAAGGCATAAATTTACAGTGCAGACGGAATAAACATTTTCATAATTATTCAGTACACAAAACAAATGCACTTCACAAGAATAAACGAAAAAAGGGAATAACCCAACACCCAACTTAAGAGGGAACTAAGTCCCCCAACCAAAGAACTTACGAGAAAAGGGATGTTCCCCAATAGTGTAGAAATAGGAGCCTAAGACACAACTGCTCCGCGCGTGCGATCTAGCAAGACTGAACTTTCACTGAATTTCAATGGCGGACACGACTTAGCTAAGGAACCGAGGTTCCTACACAGAAGTATAATTTTACATTTATCGTTCATAAAGATAACACTGCATTTTAGATAATGTTAAATGAAAATCAAAGGAGATATCGGAAAATAGTTCACACTAGGGCGGGTGTCTCTGCCTCACCCATAAGCCGTAACATCCATTTCTTGAGCAAGATCATCGTCGTCGTCACTGCTGATGTGTGACGCTGAATGCTCTAGTGCCGACTCGCCTCGGTTCCCAGCTGGCCGTATATCGGCAATGTGTCGAGGAATCCCGTTTACCTCCAGAGTACGATCTGACAGCTGACAGTAAATAGTCCTCTTGCCATGGAGTTGTGCATCGACTGTTGGGAGGTTTCACGAAAACAGTGTCTCCTGGTTCCACACCTAGGCGGTTCTCTAAGGGTAGGGTCTGCACCACTAACTCACACGGCATCCACCAACAATGCTTCAACTTTACTTTTTCACAACAATACTAATCTTCTTTATGCATCTAATGTCTCCTCATATTCTATTTATTCTTTTATGCCATAATTTTTTAATGTATAATTTTTGGCCACAAAAACTGCTTTATTTCGCCACGATGCGGATCTATCTTTGCTGAAGGATAAGATGAACAAACCGGTTCCATTGTTAACCTAAATTTTTTCAATAATTTTGGTTTACACAGATGTGTAAACCTACTGCACCTAAGAAAGATTTAAATTAGCGAAGAATGCCACTTTGTATCAGAAGTTAAAGGATGGCTCAAATTTATACGACTATTATAGCTTTATTGGTTGCTGCAGCTGCGGTAATATTTCGCAAGATTTATTTTTTTAAACTACTTCTGGTGTTTCCAGAATTCCTCAGGAGATATTATCTGATTGAGCTCATCAGAATTCAACTCGATTGATAAGTCAGATGCCACGTACAACAAAATGTAAATACATTCACGAAGCTACTTTTCAAGTGAACTTGGGCTACAAGGAGTTCATTGATGTAAGGGTTCCTGTTAGAAAGTTCAAGCAAGTTTGATGGTTTCTTCAGAAAATGGACAATGCCGAGCCGTTTAGTCAAGTTCCATAACAAATTCTTTCTGTTTTTCAGGTCAACTGCAACAAAGACAGTGGAGAGCAAATCAGAGTCAAAAGGGGTCTGATGTGCAGAATGTCAAATCCTGAATGTGCTAATTATCTAAAGGATGGTGGGAAGTGGCAGTGTTGTACAACAGTGATTCCGACTAGAAATATCCACACTGGTTCTCATCCTGAAGTGATGATAAAAATGCAAATGTGGCTGAAAAAAACGTAAGAGTGCCTGCCATCTTGTTGCAACATCGACGCTAAGGATCAAGTGCCAAGTAACCGTACTGCCTTTCATTGGCCCTATTCCCAAACTGCATAAACGGATAACGCTTTAATCCAGTGAGTTATATATGTCGCTGGCTACAAGTATTCTCAGTCAGCACACGAGCCGACTAGAGATTTCAGGCTGCACGCGTGCCGCCAAACCTTTTAGCGTTGGTATCCTTGCATGTAAGGTCTGGTTACAGCGTGTGGACTGAAATATTGAGTCGGCACGCATGGCGCCTAACGCGGTTCAGGCTTTTAACATTCCCACTAGCTTAAACTCAATGCTTCAGCGTGCAGTGCAGACTGAAATTTTCGGTGGGCACGCACGCCGCCTGAAATGAACGTAGTCTAATTGCATTCCCCTATTTGTTCCAACTATGTTGCTGTCATTGATGTTGTGTTTAAAGTTTAGATTTAAACTGATTTAAGCTTAGATTGATGTTAAAGCAGATTTTGTACTATTACACTTTTAGCATACTGCAAATGTATTTTGTAAAAATTGAAACAATTTAATTGAAGATTATTAAACTACCGATATATTATATTTTAAAAATTTTTATGAACTGAAAATATTACAACAAATGGAATGGAAATATGTATATACGTAAACAGAATAACCAAAGGTAATGAATAAAAATATAATTACTTACAAATTAAAAATGCAAGAGCAAATACAAGCGATTGAAAGAAATGGTACAACATTTACCTACCTTAACATCAATTTAAACTTAAGTCAATTTAAACATACACTTTAAACACAATCCAATGACAGCAAAATAGCTGGAACAAACGTGGGAGTGCTATTAAACTGCATTCATTTCAGGCGGCATGTGTGTCGACTGAAATTTCAGTCTACGCGCTACAGCATTGAGCTTAAACTAGTGGAAAAGCTAAAAGCCTGTGAGGCGTTTCACAAAGGGCTTGTAGCGCTAAGAGCTCCTAAATTTACTACTTATGAGGAAAGTTAGGAGAATGGTGTTTCGCGAAGAGCTCCTAAACTAAGAGACCTGCTAAACCGTATCTTAAAATTAGGAGCCCAAAATCGGGCTCATAACGCACTATCAAGTACTAATTGTTTAAATATTTAGCCAAGACAGCGGTGCGATGTATTGTAGTTCTCCAGAAAAGTTCTGTAAAAGCTTGTTTAATCATTTTATGAGCTTCAACTGCTCAATATATAGTACAAATATATAATAGTAAATATTTAAAATGTTGTCAGTACTTTTGTCAAAAAATAAGAAACAAGTCAATTTTATCTTTGCCTTTAAATTTGAGAATATTCGATTATTTCCTATCATATTTAGTAGGCGAATATAATATAAAGTCATTTTAACTTGTAAGTCTCATAAGTTTTCCAGCACATCTCATAAGTTTCAAGCGTGAAAGCGCTTAGAAAGTTAACAGAAAGGCGCTAAGAGAGGGTTATGAGCGAATGTCTAGGAGCAGTCTAAGAGGAGCTTTGTGAAAAAGTTTAGGAGCCGCTCATAAATCGCTCGTAAACTGCTCATAAGAGATAAGATAGGATGGACTTAGGAGCTAGATTTAGGAGCCCTTTGTGAAACGCCCTACTGAATTGCGTTAGACGCTACGCGTGCCGACTGAAAATTTCAGTCCACACGCTGTAATCAGAACTTACAATAATAGGGACAGTAAAAAACTAGGTAGCACGCGTGCAACCCGAAATTTCTAGTCGGCACACGTGCGACTGAGAATTCTTGTAGCCTGCAACATAATTAACAGCCGGCGATCCGATCCGTTCGATCCAGCCATAAGTTTAGTTTTCAGTGATGGGTTTTCAATTGTATACGGTTTACTGTTCACTCAAAGTAAAATCGCAGCGGTGTATCCGCTGATAGTTGATGACTACTAATTCGTATGTACTAACTGTAATTGTAATTGGAAAACACTTTCGGATAATGTTAAACAATATCTATATATGCATAATTGTTCTTCACTGCCTATCTAAATATTTTTTCAAACTTTTTTCCTTTAGTGCCACACCCCAGTTGCTTTCGCGATGAGGGGTAGTGCCATACCAAATTTTGCACTGGGACCATGGTATGGCACTGAATAATTGCATATCGCAATTACCCGAGGCATAGGCAAGGCTACTGCCGGAGCAGAAGTGGCCAGGCTGCTTTCACCGCATCGTGGACACCCGTTAGCTCCATTCAAAGGGGTTTCCCCCCTTGACCGGCCAACTCCTTGAAAATCTCGGATAAGTACAAATACAATTAAGGGGGGATGTTTAGGCACCGCAGTACCATACTACAAGAATCAATTTCCTGTTGTCAGCTGACAACAGAGCACTTTGAGTTGCAAAATTACTGCTGGAAAGTAAAAATGAAAAATGTTCAATTTTATTGACGGATCCGTAGGATCCAAAATTTCGTGTTTGCGGCCGATTAGTGCAGATTAGGACATTCTCCCAATCTGATCAGCCTATGTGTTGCGTACATAATTCCAAGGGCCATGTGTGAACTCATTTTATGCCTAATTTAATTGACTGATTGTTATTATTATTATTATTTACTTAAAGATCCGTCATTAGATTGACAAAAGACCCAGGGGGACCTTTTTCACCCCCCAAGCCTAGTGTCAAACAATAACTAATGACCTACTTAGATTTCTGTCATGATTTTATTTGAAATTATTAAAACATAAATATATGAGAGTAAACCCGTGACTTAGCTTAAAATCCTATCCTTGAATACATACTGCTGGATCATATCCACGGCGCTTGTTATCTCCATACATTCTTGTGCACAGGAGTCTGTATTACACAGACTCCCCAAGGTGCGATAGCGGCCATTACCGAAATGGAAATCTTGGTTATGCTCTTGCTGACGTCTCAAATTATCTCAAAATGAAAATATGCTAGCGCATAAACAAGCAAACTAAATTTACTTTGGATTCTGAATTTGCTCACAAACTCGCACTACTTTGCTGATACAACTCAGTATAAAAAACATTGTCATAATCTGGGCACATTCAAGCAATCACCTAAGTCGTGACCAAGTGCTGAACTTCTACTAATATTCCCCTCGCTGTAAACACATCAGACTCAAACTGATAGCCGAAAACAACTGCACCAGTTCGAAATGGTAGACTTAATTTATGTAACCTTTTACATAAAAGGTTTCAAACTCCAAGTTTTAAATTCTAAACTTAATTAAACTTGTCGTGTGAAAACAAGTCGATTCCAGCAGGTATTGGATGCCTTTAAACCTTTAAATCTTAACCTCAAACTTCAAATTCTAAAAAAATTTTACATAACGCAAAACTTATCTTTTTTAGAGCCACCATGTCCTCCACGTGGTTGATGCGATCCTCAACAAGAATAATCATTTTTCAAACTTTGCATGTCATAGTCAAGTTGCTGAATCTTTTTAATTCTAAAAGTTGAATCAGAAGCGACAAATGTTAATTTCTTTTTTCTTTTTGCAATGTTTTTTGAAAAACTGATACAACTTGTTAAATTTTAGGACATTGCAAAATATTTCAAGTATTATATAATTGTGCTCTTTGTAATATGATCACTTGTAAATAACTAAGCATGACTATATGGAGTTGCCAAAAATGTGAACATTTTTTTCGTTCATCGAGGAATTTTGAGGTGGTACCCGATTTTGAACTTAGTGGCAACATTCAAATTATTATAACTTAAAAGTTTGCTACTTATTTCCTGCTTTAAAAATTTTAAATTTCATAACTTTACTGTATGTCAATCAGAAGTGTTATGGAATTGTATCTATGCATTTCACAGTTGAAACTAAATCTATCAGTTTGCATAAGTATATAATAAGCGCAGGAAGTCCTTAGCATCCTTTTAAACTGTCTACGTTTCTAAATTAATTCTGAAAAATGTTAAAGTAGTTACCATTATAGTAGCCACCATCTACACCATATTAATCAAGTTAATGTATCAGAAAGTAAAGATGGATATAAACAAGAATATATACATAATGATAAGAATATGCTACTAGGCATGCTTTCTATTAGCAAATCAAAAACTGTGCTCTGTTCGCTAAAGGCTGACCTCCTCAAATCAAACCCTAGTGATCCTCCCGCAAATAAGTACCTATCGAAACGAAGGAACGCTCGTCTATGCTTGCGTGCTAAAGCTCGAAACACAAGGTTTGCAGGGGAGGTCAGCCGTTAGCGAGCACAATATGGTTTTTGCTCTGATAACACAGAGCATGCCTAGTAAGCATAATATTACTATTATGTACTCTTGACATAAGGGAGTTACTTATAAGTTTTACGTTGGTTTAATTATGTTTTGTTTATATTTTTCTTTATCTAGACACCCAGAAGTGTTTGAGGATGGCGTTACCCGCAGATGTATTGACGGCAATGGCCTCGAGTCTCTGAAAGAAAGTCCTTGCGATCCCAGACTTCGCAAACCAGATGGTACCTATCCATTGAACTGGATGGGATTCATTGCGAAGGCTCTTGCTCCGGGACCAGGCTAGACAATATTGGACTGAACAACATAGAAACAATTAGCTATAAATGTGTTATGTTGTCGCACTTTCATTATATAATTTATAATTGATAATGGCCTGGGACCGGCCTATGATATGCTTATTGCTATATACGAAATTAAATAGTAGTAGAAAATGTTTTCGCTGTTCTGGGGGCAGTTGTGGCAGCGGTGCATCGAAACACAACATCGGCGGCAGGAATATTGGTTCCATCAAAATTTGTTCAACCTCCCGTAAAGCACTGAAACCATTAAACAGATATTTAGTTTTTGAAATATTGAATATTCGAAGCAGAAACCGTAGCTAATAGGAAGATAACAGCATCTTACGTCCGGTTCTTTCTCCTGTGTTATGGTTAGCATGATTGGAAGCAGTTTCTCTATTTGAGTAGACCGGAGTTATAAAGTTTGCTCCATGAGCCAGTTCTCACTTCTCACAACGAATCATTGCATATATATTTATTTGAGCTTTTTCAAAAACTTTAAGAAAACGATTTAGCCGCAGGATGCATGCATTCCTCAAAATGGTTGCAGCACTTTTTATGAATTTTCGGGAAAAGGTCTTACAATGTAGATCTCCGATGTTCTGGACCTGGACTTGAACCAATATTAAGGTAATTTTGGACCAAAATCCAAAATCCGAAATTTTGGTCAATCACCTTTTTTTTTATCCTAAGCTTTCTGCTGTTGTTGGTGGATCTATTTTTGTGCTTATCTAAGCATCTAATTCTGAAATGAATCAGTCCATCGATAATCCATGCAGGTTGCATCCTGGTCGGCCTTGTCTAAAAGACCACCAGGACCTGCGACATTGAATAAAATGTTATAATCGTCTGGATTTCGATAATTGGTTAGCCTTTTATACGGTTTTTGTTTATAATTGAGTAACTGTGAGTGAATGTGCTCTGGTTTCGGGATCAGTCGATAAAACATCCCCTTCCCCGCTCAATTGCTCAGTTACTTCGTCCTTACTTAAATTACTCAACAACCGTAAGACCTACGACTTTAAATTTAAAAACTCGTTAAACAAACCACTTGGATAAAAAATGTAAAACTCAATGAGATCGGAAGTGGAAAAATAACCCCACGAGTGAATCCACCCTTAAGAGCGTTACGAGTAATCTAGTTTCTTGCCTTTTTTCATGGAACGGTCTAATATTGGTTTTTCAAGCACTATTCGATAATTTTTCTCATTCTTCTGACTTGCCTACAACGCCAGTCTGAATATACTGACCGTGGACTGCACCAAGACAGAATAACACAGGAATAAGAATAACTCCAGGGGCCGATGTTATCAAGCATCTCAACCCGGGTTGAAACCTCAACCCGGGTCGAGATTGGGGTTGAAAATTTCAACCCGATGTTATCAAAATCGGGTTGAATAAACCAAGGTTAAAATAACAGGGTTGGGGTTGAAATTTGGGTTGAGTTCCAACCCAATGTTATCATTAAACCCGGGTTGGAAGTTGGGGTTGAGTTTGGGGTTGAAATGGCTGAATCCCAACCCTGCTCAATGAGGAGGGTTGAGATTTCAACCCGGGTTGAGATTTTATCACAAGGGGGGGCCGTTTGAGTTATTACGTTTTATGGATTAGTTAGTTTCAAGGATCTTTCAATTTTAACTCCATTTTGATTACTTTTCGCAATATTAATATTATTGACTGTTTGTTATTAATTTTCGAAATGCTTGCTGCTTTGCTTGCTGGATTTGGAGAAGAAGAAGAGGACTTTATTTTAACTCGACGATGTCGAGTATTCCGTGATCGCCGCGACCACTTCGATCTGTAATTGGATGAAGAAATGCGCCTCAAATACCGATTTTCTAGAGCAGGCATTGAACATATTATGAAATTGTTCGCAGTTACTGCTGCCACGACTACCCATCGCATAACCAAAACAAAGCAAATAAATGGGAGAAACTGTGGCCGTTGTCATAGAGTGGTGTGCGACGTGCGTGTCGCTATATATAACACTGATATGATGTATGCATTCTAGCCTGCGCTAAGAAAAACGGGTTGAAAATGGGGTTGAAATTGGGGTTGAAACAATTCAACCCGGGTTAAGCTAACCCAACCCCAAGAAAGCTTGATAACATAGGGTTGAGCGTCGGGGTTTAGCCAACCCGAAAATTTTAGGGTTGAACCCAAAAATGGGTTCAACCCGGGTTGAACTCAACCCGATTTTGATAACATCGGCCCCAGAATTGCAAAGGAATATCTCTTATTCTGATGCTATTCCACAGCACCAAACTAAAATTTGCTAACCTCGAGCTTAGCGCAGGAATAAATTAGCCAAATTTATTCTCGAGTTATTCCGTTCTCGGACCAGGTTTAGCTCGAGAATAACGTGGTTTTGCATTGCTTATCGTAGTATTGTAGAAATTATACCAGCATTTCCAATGCGGACACGCTAAAGTTTGGGTCCTGTAAACATGTGAAACATTTGAACGAATAATGGCGAATTTCAGAAAAATATAAAAATTTTAAACCTTTCAAAAATGCAAGCTGTTATTTTATTAAATCCTGTCTATGGTGAAAAATAAAATTTGGAAACCATTGACAGAAGAGAGAGGTAGAAAATTTCATTTCAAATTGAACACACAAATTTGCTGTTACAAATTTGTAATCAAGAAATATAGCTCAGCAATAGCAGGAGCATAAACTTATTCTCCAGCTATTCCTCTGCTATTCTTTCATATTTATGAATGAAGTTGTGGATTTTCATTGGCCAACTTCAGCTGCACGTAATAACCTGCGGAATAAAAGTTATAACCTTGTTATTCTCCAGCAAACTCCGAGTTGTGCAGTGAAATAATCGGACCAGAATAGCAGAAGAATAGCTCAAGAATTACTATACCTGAGCTATTCTCCTACTATTCTTAAACTCTAACTTTTGATGCAGCCCACTAGAGTTGTTGACAGGCCGGGTCAGAAGCAGCCGGCCGGTCTTCAGAAAAAGGACACTACTTGATTTTATCCATTATGCATAACCAGGAGTAACTGTATGCATTATTTAATGCTAAAAATTTTGCAAAATACACGAAAAATAGGGCAAAACTGGTACCGACCGGCCTTTTCTGACCGGCCGGCCGGTCTGTTTGACCCGGCCGGCCGGGTTCACAAGCTCGGCCGGCCGAGTCAAAAAACCGGCCGGGCAACAACACTACAGTCCACCCGGAGAGATTCAACCTCTCGCGGTTACATAATTGATACCAGATCAACGAAGAAATTGGTGAATGTTTTGTTCCTGCTTATGGTCCAATCGGCCCAAAATGGTTCCAGAAGTTAACCTAAGCTGCTCCGCAAAACTACTCTATCATCCTGTGTAACAAAAACAAGTTTCTACCAAACGACAATGGCACCTTCCTTACCTAACCAGACGTAAAATACAAGCAGTCCCGGCCCATATTGCACACCAACAAAACGCCATTCTTTAATTACACAAATAAATAAATAAATAACAGACAGAGCACAAAAACCCTGACAAAATCAAAGCCTCTTTTTAATTAATTTTTCCAGCTTCTTAATCCTCGAGTCATGAGCCAGAGCGGCATCCGGCGGCAGGAAGGAAGCCAGAATGGGGGCCATTGCGGACGGAGAAAGGGGGCCGTCCGAACCGGCACCGAAGCCTTCTCCGCCTGTCTGAACTGAGATGGCCGAGGAAGTGGAAGCGCCCGAACCGGCCATCTTCTTCTGATAAAGCTCGATCAGGGAAGTCTGTTCAGATCGCCTGAGACCTCTCAGTTCCAGAACCTGCTGGAAGTCGTGCGGTGTGCCGTCCGGCAGCAGGCGAAGAAAACTGGCCACAAAGCCTTCGGCTGAATCCTCACTGGACATGACAAGCTAAAAACAAAAAAACTGACTTTAGAGCAGATATGTGAACGAGCAAAACTAACAACTCTCTTGATGATGCAAAAACGGCGCTTACAGTAAACTCAAGTAAACCAAACCCAAGATGCAAATTCCATGAAAATTGCGTAATAGACAACCTAAATCGGCCACAATTACTCAAAGCTACACTACAAGAGTATTACAGGAACAGTATCAGTGATAATTGTAAATTAGTCAAATTTAACCTTGAGTTTAAACTGCATTGCTAACCTTGAGAATCATTTCAGCTTTTCCCATCCCCTTTAGGACAAGCTTGGTATAATTGTTAGGCGGTTTGCGTTCCGCCTGAGAGCCCACATTGGGCAGATTTAGTAGTTCAGTTTTCAGGGCATGAGTGTCCAGGAGTAATTGTTCGGCTCCGCTTACTGATATAGGCTTGCCTAGAAAGTAACATTAAGGTTGCGAAAGCTGAACAAAAACAAAAACAAAGCAAATTTAGAAAATTATAAAAATGATAAAACGGTGAGTCAATGCTTTCCATAAAAAGGGCAAGGAAAGCTTTGACAGTGCATCAAGAATCAGAATTAAATTATAAACACCTTTTTAAATTAAATCACTACAATACACAAATGAAGCTCAACCAGAAACAGATCAGTAAATTAGCTTACACTTGGTTATGGCATTTAGAAATTTCGGTAGAAAGTTGTTGGCAAATTTGGTACAAAACTGTACAAAATATTTCCTGGTAGATATCAGATAATCACGAATCCGAGGGACCAGTTCATGGACATGCTTCTTGATGGACAAAACATAACTGCTCTCATCGCCCACAGAACTGACAGTAGACCACTAAATAACACAGATGCAAAACACGATCAATCAAACTACATACAATCTAGGAAGTTAGGAAAAGGATTTTAATTTTTTAATTCTACTTAATTTTTACCCAATTTTAATTAGACAGTGTTGTGTTCAACCTATTCCTGCTTTTGCCAGAACATGAGAATAAAAATCGCAGAACAATTGGATACGAATTTCCAAAGGAACTTTAGAACTTTTTTGTACCAACCAGTCTTATCATACTCATAAGTTTTTTAATTTCTGACATCTATCCATTATTCTGTTAACCTGTTTCTTAGTCATAACGGCCAAGGCAGGATCACAGGCAGCTTCCATGTCCTGAACCAGAAGTGAGACACAGTTGGTGATGACATGATAGAACACTTCCTCTTCACTGCTCATGTCCACCTGAAAAGGCAAAACAAACCGTATAGGAAACCAGTAACAACAAACAATACTGTATCATCATCAAGGAAACATCAAGAGTGACTCTCGAACAGTCAGCCACAGGAAGACTGGCTCATTGGGGCATACTCGCTTCAGCAGTATATACACCTGTTTACCATAATCTTTCAAAATTCATGTTCATGTTCTGCTCAGTATTTTTCGATTTCAACCAACATATCCAATTCCATGTCAATTTTCATCAAATTCAGAAAAACTAATCTCCTCTGGCCAGTGGTAATGCTTCTTTTTACTTTCAGCAATCGGTTTTTTACCCTACAGTTTCCGTTTTACAATATAGGGTAAAAATACAGCCATGTATACAGCCTCATATATACATAACTACGTATGTACACACCTTTTCCTTATGCTGTTCTCCCAGCTTTTCCAACAGCTTATTCTGGAGCTGTTTGGTGGTCTCCGCACAGTACTCACTGGTGACCAGGATGCAGCAGATCTTATAGTGATCCTCCTGTGTGAGTCGGGCGATCTCCCCCTCTTTCAGAAGGGACTGAATCAGGCCAGAGTGGGCCACACTCACGTTCGGCAGAAAGCCGGACAGGCATCTGAAAGCAGAAAATTCACAACAATACGTTCAAACCCAAAACAAATACGAACCAAAACAATCTAATGCTTAGAAAATCCTAAAACAAAGGGGATATCATTTGGAGCAACATAGGCTAAAACCATTGTTGGTCGATAAGAGACGCTCAACAAAAAAGGATACATACATGTATACATCAGTGAGAATTTGTAGAATCCCTAGAAAGCAAAATTACTTTATTACCTATTGGCATATTGTCTCAGATACTTCTTAAAGACATCAATCATTTCCAGGAGGAGCCGGTTGCCCAGGCTGACCTGACTGGCACTCAGGATACACTTTCGATAGGAAACGAACAGGTCTGAGGAAGACTGAAGGTTCACAGCGCCCGCTTCCAGCTCAGCGCGCGGGGGACCCCGTTCCTGGAAATGGGTCACAAATTTACCTGAAACAGCAAAAAACAAATAAACCTAAGCACACAAAAATGTTTCACATATAGCACATGAAGACACAAGGCTACACCACCACCAGAGAGCATGTTTGTTGTTGTTGTTCATTTCCGGGCTCCATCAGCTTAGAAAAGCTACAAGAGGGCACTTCGGCATCTACTGGCCCAGCACACGTCTTTGCATAGTCAGGTCCACACATCGGAGAATCCGGGATGGAAATGATGTGGGGGATTGGACCCAACCGCTCGGTAGCATAATTTGAGGACTCCAGATGCTTCAGTGTTATATCCAACACAGCCGTGTTCCCGGGAGTTTGGAACCCATTTGCGCCGTTGACCAGACGGATGCCAGGGGGCACCTGTGGGGATCTCCATTTGATGGGGTCCGTGTCCATCGGATTTCCCACGGAGGTGGTTCCAAGCCCCCCACCAGAAAGCATCATCAATTTCATCTATACAACTGAATAGTGGTTATAACGTGTAACGAACATTGCAGACTCCGAAACCTGTAGCAAAGCATAATATTTGTGTTCTGGCACGGGCTAATTACAGACTCCAAAATGTACAAAGGATAATTGACAAAATTTGCGGTTTACTGCAGCCGAAACAAAAACAAAGGAATACTAAGATATTCTGTAAAGTCAGATCAGGCGCCCATGCTTTTCTGTCTATTTTGTGCAGATGAGTACCAAATTTCAGTGCGTACCGATGAGTAAATTTAAGCTTTCATCCTGAGCTGCCGTGAAAACACTGAGAAATGGCTCAAAACAGTTCCTAATGATGCCTTGGAATGGATGTTTGGGCGGCGGTCCTTCACTGGTTCCTTCGGTGGCCTAAAGGAACAAAACCGTGAAAAAAAGTAGAGAATATAAAGTATGTATCACAACTAAATAATCATTTAGTTGTGATAAATATTATGTAAATAATTGTGCTAATTTGAAAGTAATCCGAGCCTCACTAACAGAAGCCAAAGTGAATAAAAAAGCTAAGTTGTTGTAGGTAAGGTAAGGTTGTTGTTCCAGCTGCGAAAGCTGGAAAATTTTCTGGTTGAAGTAGATGATAGCAACTATTACAATACATGTTACACGTCCATAGTAGAACATTATACTAATTCGTCTTGTCTTATTTACGGCACTAACTTACGGTAGTTTGCACATCCCTGCTTTAAATTTTTCATTTGATTGTCACTTCGACACGTCATTATCTGACTCAGTTCGACTGACTTTTAGAACCCCCCTCCCAAATCCACCATCTGCAAAAACGCGATAAAACCGATAAATCAGAGAAACTGTAGATCACATACCACCATGGGCGTAACCAGGGAAAGGGTTTTGGGGATTGAAATTCCCTCCTTTGAGGTTGTGCGAAGGAAAATTTTATCAATACTCCGTTACTAAAAATGTAAAGTTTTATCAAAACCCCTGCCTTTTCAGTAAAATTTTTTGTCAAAACCCCCTCCTCTTAAAAATCTTCGATACGCCCCTGCCCCTGCATACCACCAAAGACACGATACGATAGCAGTCAACCCTGTCCGATAACCACTTACCTGAACAGGGAACCGGGTCATCATCAGCGATTCAAAATCGCTGCTGCGATTGATGGAATGCTGCAGCAGTTTCGCCTCAATCTCGCTCTTTCGCTTCTCCATCACTGTGGACAGCTGGCGTGCCACCAGATGGCACCAGTCTCGGGCCAGCCGCTCCGGCATATTCCAGTCCGCCGGGAACAGTTGGTTATGACGGGACTCAAAATCTATCAGGAACCGTTTGAACCAGGAAAAGCGATGATCAATTTTGTCCAGCCAGGCATTGTCCTGAGTCTCATCGTAGAGCAGTTTGTACTCTGAGAACTGGAGATCCACATACCTAAAACAGAAAAAAGGAAAGAATGAACCACAATCTTCCGGACTTTGGGCAAATAAATATACCAGCTTGTATATAAATGTTTTAGGACAAAAAAATCAGTTTTACTGGCTTGCCGAAAGCCCAATCTCAACAGAAAGTATGAACATTATTTGATGTTTGATAATTTTCTATTAATTATTTATACTATCCTCCTTATCTGCTGCTCATACCTCGTCTAGTTTTACTTAGAGAAAACCAGTGCTTGGGACAGTACAAGTTACTGTTATATAAATCAACTTCAACTAATTGTTCTGTTATAGTTAATTACCAATTAATCAATTCCTCCTTCACAGAAGGATCCAGCACCGATACCAGTTTACAGGAGTCAGCCATGCTGGCTGTCGGCGTGAATGGCTTTCCGCCGGCCACCGACTCTTTGAATTCTGACAGAATCTTTGATCCCAGATCAGTTCTAATCTGGGCCACCTTATCCGCCAGTTCCTTGACCTGTGGGATGTGCATGAACCGCTCAAAGTGATCCATCACATTCATGATCCCCGGCAGCAGGTCGGCCATCTCACCGTACTGACGGCGACGAACCTGACTCTCCAGACTTTCCACACCTTTTACCTAAAATTGAAAAAACAAACAAATAAAACAAACACATAAAACTTTGTTGATAGGCTTTTAAACTGAAAATATTAAAAACTATGACAAAAAATGATAAACGATGATTAAAAAACTACGACACAATACCAACTATTCTCAGATTTAGTCAAGAATTACTGCAAACTGTAAACTAACTAACATAACTAAGCTGGGCTTATTTTTACTGGGGGGGGGGTGGGGGGGGCCCCCACCTCGGCAACCTCCCCCACTCGGCAATCTTCTCCCCCCATTCGAGGTTCCCCCCCCCCATAAATCCTTACCTCCCCCCCATAAGCCTAAACTTTGCCAGTTTTCACCCTTTTTAGCCTAAATTTTCAAAAATTTTTCCGGCGTCGCCGGAATTTTAACGAAATTTTAGCTATTTTAGCGTAAAAAACACCTTAAATTAGTAATTTTTTAGCGATTTTTGGCAATTTTTACACAAAAAAACGTAAAAATTTGCAAACTTTTTTCCAAAAATATGCACCCCCATTTTTGGTGAGCCCCACAACGATGGGGGGGGGTGCATATTTGAGCCCCCCAATATCGCCCCCCCTATAAATTTTGGCCTAAAAATAAGCCAGCTAAGTCAGGATAAATTCTTAGAAAGCACCAGAGAAACAGCAAAAGCTTTAAACATTAATTGTTAAAAATTCTATTTTCCCATTGTCATACCAGCATCTGCAGATGATTCAGGGTGGTAATGGCCGTTGTGAGATTCTTCTTGGCACAGTCCAACTGTTTGATGTCCCGGGTTATCTCGCGAACCATCATTTCACTGGAATCCGTTTTCTGACGAATTTCCCGAACCCGGGTACACAGTTCCTGAATAGCTCGCCTGGCCTCTGCCAGGGACTCCTGGCCGGTTCGTGAGACCTTGGTCTGAGCGTGGATGATTTCCGCAATTTCCGAATCCATCTGACTGATTTCCTGATTTACCTGAAACGAAGCAGCCAACCAATTCAAGCTGGCACAAAGAAAACTCAGGTCTTTCAGCCAGCTGAAACTAAAGTTTGTGAAAAATTTGCTTCTATCAAATTGAGATTTAATAATCAACGACTACCTACTTAGAACTTTATACGAATTTCTTCTTAGAAAGCCTATCAGAAAACGCAATAATCAGACAGATCTGTGGTGCAGACCGGTCCATTAATTCGAACGCCAGCCCATTGACTGGCCGGTCTACGCTCTAACGACTGGCACACTCCGCTCCATGGAATCGGGCACTCCGTTTTGACGTGATCAACCCAACATAATTTCTGGTGAGCCTTGCGTCCCTGAATACTTAACGTGCTACACAAATTCTACTCATGACATCAATCAATTCAAGTTTTGCTTGCTTGCTTGC